>JANRMT010062793.1:30996093-31034204 GCA_026402145.1 Polypterus bichir lapradei
AACCCCTTCTTAAGAAACATAATCTTGACCCCTCGGCTCTTGAAAATTTTAGACCCATCTCTAACCTGCCTTTCTTAAGCAAAGTTCTGGAGAAAGCAGTCATTATGCAGTCTTGATAAATTTCAGTCGGGTTTTAGAACAAATCACAGCACAGAAACTGCACTCGTTAAAGTAGTAAATGATTTGCGAGTGAACGCAGACAGAGGCCATATATCTGTTCTCATCCTCTTAGATCTGAGTGCTGCATTTGACACTATTGATCATAATATTCTTAGAAATCGCCTCAGTCAATGGGTGGGCCTCTCTAGCAGTGTCTTAAATTGGTTTGAATCCTACTTGGCAGGGATAAAATTCTTTGTTAGTTGTGGTAATTACAACTCAAAGACACATGATATCCGATATGGTGTTCCACAAGGCTCTATCCTGGGTCCGCTGTTATTCTCAATCTACATGCTTCCGTTAGGTCAGATTATCTCAGGGTACAACGTGAGCTACCACAGCTATGCTCTGTCCCCCCTGGCCATTGGACCTTACTCTTATTCGATGTTAATTAATGTTGATTTATTTTGTTTTTTTATTGTGTCTTTTATTTTTCTATTCTTTATTATGCAAAGCACTTTGAGCTACTGCTTGTATGAAAATGTGCTATATAAATAAATGTTGTTGTTGTTAACTGGTGTCCGACGTTTGATCCGAGGGTTCAAGGGAGTGATAGCGCCCATCTGTCACAAAGTCACTCTATATATATATATATATATATACATTGTGGAAAGCATACCCCCAGACACAGACAGACCGACACCAGGATGTCCAAAACACACTCCTTTATTGAGTTTTTATGCACCACAATGTCTACCAGCACCAACTCTCTTTTCCTTTGTCTTTGTTATCATCAACTTCTTCTTTCTCTCTCTCTCTCTCTCTCTCTCTCGCTCTCTTTCTCTCTCTCTTTTGACCTCCTCTCTCCTCCTTACAAGCTTCGTCTCCTTCCTCCCAACTCTGGCTCGTCTACTGGAAGGAGGCGGCCCCTTTTATTATGACCCGGATGAGCCCCAGGTGCTCCCCCTGACATCACTTCCTGGTGTGGCGGAAGTGTCAGGAAAGCACCTGGAAGCACTCCGGGTCTTCTTGGAATTACTTCCGGCAGCACTTCCTGGTGTGGCGGAAGTGCTGCCATCCAGGATGCCCTGGCGGTGGCCACGTCCTCTCACGGGCATCCCAGCTCCGTCCTTGTGGCCCCCAAATAGACCCGGGCGTCTGCCCTCTCGCGGCCGAGGAGAAGTATTGTCCAACTTGGGGACTGTCCAGGCGTCCCGGCCGGGCAGTGTCCCCGCTCATCTGTGACACTATATATATATATATATATATATATATATATATATATATATATATATAGTAACAGATAGGGGGCGCTGTCGCTCCCTTGAACCCTTGTCCAAGATGCCAGACACGAGGTAAAACTCCAAATGTTGACTTTATTATTATTCAACAGTGCACAAAGCACCCTCCTATCCACAATACTCATTAAATCACTACAATACACAATTAATAAACTCTCCACCACTCCCAGACGCGTTGCCACCCTTCCACCCAGATCAGCTCGCCGTCTGGGAGTTCTCAGAGTCCTTTTATAGTTCCTGACCCGGAATTGTTTCCCATCCTTCAGTCCATGATTCCTTATCACTTCCGGGTCAGATACAAAGTCCTTTTCTTCACCCCGGAAGTACATCATTCCTCCTGTCCATGTGACTTGGACGCACTTCCGGGGCATAGGGCAAATAGTAGTCCCTGGTTCTCCCTGGAGCAACCCCTGGTGGTCCTGATGTTATCCAGCAGGGCTTTACAGGAAAACTCCATAGTCCATGATGCCCCGCTGGAATTTGGGGCATCTCCATGTCAAAGGGAGGGCTCCCTATGGCGGCCTGGTGGTATTGGCCAGGATAAATTTATCCCGGCCATGGACCACTATATATATATATATATATATACAGTAATCCCTCCTCGATCGCGGGGGTTGCGTTCCAGACCCCCCCGCGATAGGTGAAAATCCGCGAAGTAGAAACCATATGTTTGTATGGTTATTTTTATATATTTTAAGCCCTTATAAACTCTCCCGCACTGTTTATAAATATTCCCCGCAGAGTTATACAGCATAATCCCTTTGTATTCTCTTAGATATTAGGTAAGATTCATTGAAATTATGTATATAAACACACTGTTTATATACAGTAAAACCTAAATATTATTTTAAAGATATTGAGTGTCTCCGATATCACATATGTTACAGCCATTACGATAGACAGGCCACCAGCAATAAATACGTACAATGCAAGAAAAATAGTATACAATAAATGTGTGTACAGTGAAACTAAACGTACGTACATGTACTAAGCACTGTAAGAAGAAAATTAATTATGGTTACTCACCAACAAAGGAGAGCGTTACAGCCCTTGTAAAGGAGCCACTTCAGGCGATTGTGTAGCACTGCCGTTGTTCTTCTTCTGGCAGTCTTCAATCCAAATCCCTAAAGCAGATTCCATCCAGACTACTGCCTTATTACATCCACTTACAACTCGTTTTGCACCCTGGTTAAAAGGACACTGCAGCCGTAGATCTTATATTCCTTTCCTACTTTTTAAATAAAAAGAATCGTAGCCTTCAACAAATCCAAAACGTTTACCTTTTCGGCAATCGTTAACATCTTCTTCTTGCGCTTGGGCACGGCCCCTGAAGCAGTAGCAGATTGTTTTGGAGCCATAATGAAGGGCTTGACTATGCACAAAGATAAACACTAAAGAGCACAACTCTTTACACAGCGAAACACGTTGATGCTGAATGAGTGAGACGAGACTTCCTGGTTAACACTGCATTCAGCACGCAGGAACTCAACTGCGTGCTCTGATTGGTTAGCTTCTCAGCCATCTGCCAATAGCATCCCTTGTATGAAATCAACTGGGCAAACCAACTGAGGAAGCATGTACAGGAAGTAAAAAGACACATTGTCCGCAGAACCCGTGAAGCAGCGAAAAATCCGCGTTATATATTTAGTTATGCTTTCATATAAAATCCGCGATAGAGTGAAGCCGCGAAAGTCGAAGCGCGATATAGCGAGGGATTACTGTATATATAAAGCTATGGGTTGTCTGTCACACAAAAAATTGTGAAACTATTAGACATTAAAGATTGATCTTGGTCTCAGTGAAGAGCTTCTGTCAGGATACTAATAACACAAAGCATGAATTGGTCATGCAGGCTATCTCAGTCATGAAACTGGGTCCTTCTCATGGCAGGCGGTGGAGCAGCAGCACACCATGACTGACACGAAAACAAGAGCTGCTCAGGCATAAATAACAGCGGCAATGACATGTAGTATTACTGACAGGAAATGAACCAGAGCAAGTCCTTCACACACCAGGCGGCGAGCAAATAGCATGTCTAACAGGAAAAGAGCCGCAGCAGTGGCAATAAAGGATGTTGTTACAACCTTAGCAGAGTGATCTGGGCTGCTGAGTGTTGTAAGAGGCACTTCATCAGGAACAGGAGGTCCAAGTGTTACTAGTATTCATGATAAACTTGTGACGATATTCCCAGGATATTTATTATTTTATTTGTTTTAATCTTATAGTATTAATATTTACCATTTTCACAATTTGTGGTATTTTGATCACAATAATAGTAATTTTGTTTCTAAATAATGCTGGTAGTTGCCAGTCACATATCCACTATTGGTGTTACTTGTGACATAATCTGACGTTATAAAAAATGGAAGCCCACAGCATTCATGTCCACATTTTTTAATTTAAACTGAATTAAAACCTTACCTTCTTTCAAAATCTATTTATAGTCTGCATGTGTTGGTTACAGTTTTGATGTTTTGCTCTTGTCATTATGACTATAGCTTTCATCCTCTGTTTTTGTTTCGTTATTTTGCTGTTATTGTTCTTTTAGATAATGACTCTTGCGCATCCTTCTGACTGTTCTTTGATATAGGCCTTTAACTCTTTATCCACTTGTACAAATAACTTATTTGATTGTTTTTAAGGCATATATATTTCCACCACAGGCATGATGGGGATGAAGCATGTGGTTCAAGTAAATTCAGTAGGTGTTGAGCAGCAAATAAACTTAATACAGAAAATGTGAAATGTTAATACTTTACTACACAACACAGGCAAGTAAGAATTTTCCTGTGCTCAGTAACACTATTGACCTATGAACACTATTATGTTCTTGTTTTGTTATGGGTGGGTCTAACTATCTCCACTTCACAAAGAGAAATGTTCTGTTGGGAGGCTAACAGTTGTGGCATATGGCCGGGGCCCTTACCCAGCCGAGACTTCTCTATGCTGGAAGGACTGGTGGGAAGAATCATATCTAGAGTATTACCAGCTGGGTTGCAGCAGTGACTTGGACTCCAACAGGGCTTTGTTGGTTCTGGAGTTTGGTGCAGCCCTGTTGGGTTCTGTGGACGCCACCAGGGGGTGCTGCTGCTGCTGCTGAGCCCTTAATTGTAGGTTTTCCGCCACACCCAGAAGTGCCACCAGAATTAGGTCAATGAGGACCTGGAGCACTTCTGGGTGCCTTATAAAAGGAGCCAGCAGCCACTACTCCAGGAGTCAGAGTTGGGTGGGAGAAGACGAAGCTTGCCAGGAAGAGTGAAGGAAAAAAAAGAAGAGAAGCTTGCTTTCAGGGGAAGGTGTTTCCTACAGGGAAAAGGAAAAAAATAAAAACGTGTACCTTGAACTTGTGTCCTGCATCTGTCTATATCAGGTTCGGGTGTCAGGAATACCCCTGCAGGCCACACAGTATATTTTCTATATTTTCTATTCTGTGGTGTGCTGGGCCAGTAACATCACTTTAATAGAGGACCACCAAATCAACCAGCTATTTAAAAGGGCAGGCTCAGTTATAGGACACACTCTGGACCCCCTCCTAGAGGTAGTAGCGAAGGAGAGAGTTAGAACAAAACTGAGCGCCATTATAAACAATGCTGCACATCCTCTCTCTGACACACTAAAACTGAATTTTTTAGCCAACAAATTATACAGCAGAAGAAATTCAAGAAGCATTAATGGGGCTCCTTTATACCAACAGCAATACACCTGCATAATGCCTCATTGGGAGTGGGACTGCCAAGTCAGAAGTTTTGCTTCTTTTTAATTTTCTTGTTTTTAAGACATTCTGGTGTGTGTACATTTATTTATTTATTTACCTGCCTAGTTATGTATGTATGTATTTATTTATTTAAAGAGCTTCTGTATAAAGCCAAATTTAATCTCTGGGGACAAATTATCTATCTATCTGTCTATCTGACACTTGTGAACAACAATGGCGCTAGTTTAAAAGTTGTGATGGATGATACACATGGGCTGGCATGCCTGTTAGGATACGTTCTGATCCCTTAAATGGCTGGGAAGCCAGTGTGATGGAAGGACAGGGGAAATCAATATGGTAGTGTTACATGCTTCTCCAACACTCTAGGTAGCAATATTCTGGGGCAACCTTTGCAGACACCCACAAGGAGTAGTGGGACCTGTAGTTCCATAGGGCAGCCTTGTCACATTCTATTGGTGTTGCCAGGAGGTGCTGCAGGGATAGGTGATCCCTAATTTATGGGGTTTCCATATGACCTGAAAGTGCTTTCAATGGGCTATGCCCTAGCACTGGAAGTACCCTCCGGTCTCAGATAAAAGAAGCCTCTTGACCACATCCAGGCAAGTTGGAGTTGGGAGTAGAGAACAGACAAAGTTTGCCTGGGAGGTGTAGGGAAATAAAAGCAAGAGAAAAAAAGTATATTGTACTTGTGCATAAATTGAAAAACCTGTTGCAGGAAATCTTTTTCAAATAACTTTTTATTTCAATCTGAAACTTGTGTCTGTGCAGTTGTGTCTAGGGTTTGGGGGTGCTGCAACAACCACTAGTGGTCACAATGTGAATACAGATAAATGATATGTAAATAAAAGAAATGGTAAGAAGTAAAAGATCAGCAACATAAGACAACAACAAAAAATAAAGGAGAAGGCGAGGATGTGGTCAAGCATAGACAAAAGGCAAACATAACAAAAATTACACAGGAATAAGACAACAAAATTCAAGATAAAAATCATCAATGAGAGACTAATTAAAAATAAGAATTTGACTGAAAAGGTAAAATGCTACCTGTTTGCCAAGAGACTACTTAAAATATGTTATCTAGTAAGAAGTTTGCTGAAGAGTATATGAATAAAATGACAGCAAAAACCTGAGGTCTTTTAATGAATACATAAAAATCTACTCTATATATATAAAATCCTAAGCCTAAAAGTGCAATGATGTTATGTGACGTTTTTATGTCACATTTTTGTCATGCTTCAAATCGGGCTTATTTTAAAACCTACATATATATGTTTGGTATCATTCTTTTCAGCATTTATCAAACTTTAATGTGATGTTGTTAGATTTTCAGATTCTTATTCCACTTTTAAATTATAAACTAAACAAATATCAAGAACTCATGTCCCGCAAAACAAGACTTTGTGCCAAGAGATTTAACCACGCCCGGGACTGGAAATAAAACACAAAGAGTAGGACAGCTGCTGTGCAGGCTTTTAAATGTCCAAAGTGCAGCGCGAGGTGCAGATCACATGGCATGGCATGGCAGCAGCAGCAAGCCAGCAGCTGATCAAGCAAAAACTGTGTTTTTTCCCACTGTTTCACTGTTTAAGAGGAGGTTTCGGATGAGCAACCGCATCTCCTTGGGGTGCATTCAGCCCCTCTCTTCACAATGCAAGCGGCAGAGATACAAAGTGGCTGGTGCATAGTGCATGCCAAGGGGGTTGGCGAGCAAAGTGAGCAGGGGGCAAACCCCCTAGTCTACTATAAAAATACATGACATTATTAATAATATCAATAATGAAATAAATGTATTGTCACTAGGTAAAAACACTCAGGTATGTTCAAATGGGCCAAGAAACAGAGCAAGTCTTTTGTAAAGAATAAATCCATAACTAATGTTACAAAGTAATAAAAGTAATTTAAATAGCTAAACATAGACTCCACCCTGGAAATAAGTGGAGAAAAAGACAAACAACTGCACTTGTCTAAAGCCACATAGTTCACAATATGACTTTTGCATTGCCATGTCCAGTCCATGCTTAGCATTAATAAATGTGGCTTGTGACCCAAATCATTCCTACTACTCAAGTAATCTTTGCCATTCTTAAAATTCTTAACAGAGCCAATACTCAAGTTACAATCTATTGCCAAAGTAATTTCATGGCTCTTCAGGCATGACCAAGGTCAGAGCCCCAACTCAGTCTTTACTAAAATTTAGTCTCCTGTTGATTGTTCAACAAACACAATCCACTAAAACTAGAACATTTTCCATTATCATTCTCTCCTTTTCATTACAATCCCTCACAAATTCTAATTAAACTACGATGTATAGCCCTCAGGCACATTCCCACCCCATTTTCAAAAGTATTCATTTTACTGTTGAAGAGACCTGCAGATGAACGTCAACTTGATATGTAAACTGCATTCAAGAATAATGGTGAAAAAATATACAAAATAGTGTTTTCAGAACAAAAATATGAAATGATTTCTTAACAGCAAAAAAAAAGTGCAAGATTGAAACAAATGTTTGAAACAAAACCCTTGAATGAGACAGTGACAACAGTCCACTACCCAAATAAGCAAGTCAAATGGAAAACTCAATTATGTTGATGATTCTTATATTTGAAACGTTTCAAGATATGAACAGAAGCCTGGAGGCATGTTGGAAAAACTGAAGTATTTAAGCTGAAGATGAATTCAGGATTGGGCTGGTGATGTCCTGATTAAAGCCATTGTCCATACCACAAGAGTAAATACAAAAAAACTACCTATTGACATTTTAAAATTAAATTTAGAGTAAAATGTTCAGAGGACATATTGTATTGCATACCACTATTAAGATCTACCAATAACTAGGCATTTTTAATTACTGTATATATTTTTAATGCATTTTAGTATTCCACCTTCATGGAGTTGCCAGAATTAGTTTTTTTCTATGGTATGTGCAGTAAAGAAATAGTTTTTGAGGTTACTGTATGCTGCGATTGCAATAGACATGCCTCAATGTATTGTCACGCGCATTGTATGAACCAAGTGAAGGTAATTCCATGCCAGGCCAGGGGGTGGCGAGGTGCACTAAATGTTTTCCTGTTATCTCTACAGACCAGCTGCGGGAAAACCTGTTTGAATCAGCATTGAAGATGTCACTTCCGGTTCCGACGCCTTGGATGATGTCATTTCCCGTTCTGACGCCAAGGAGGATGTCACTTCCGGTTCCGCTGCCTAAGAGGAAGTCACTTCCTGTTCCGGCACCTTGACTGACATCAGAAGAAGGTCACTTCCTGTTCTCCTACATCACTTCTGGTCTGACAACTTAAAACCCCCATTTTTACAAACCCTCATCAGTTCGCATCTGAACTCCAAACAAGACACTTCTTGTAAAATATTAACCCATTGCAGCCAGAAATAATATACAGGTGGATGCCCCAAACCTTTTTAAATGTGTCAAGTCTGATCTTTTCACTGTATGTAATGTCATTGGTACCATTTTCTATATAAGAGCATATTTTTGGTGCTTAATTTTCTGAACTTTGTATTTGAAAACAAAAAAGAGAAAGCACAAAAATATCAGTACTGTCAAATATGAGCTAGACCTCTGCCCTCCATCCCATCCAGCATTTATAAATTGCAAACCATAATCAAGTAGAAGTAGCACTGAAAGCATAAGGGTTGTTTGGACAAACAATTCTCATGTGGATAAATCCAAAAATAAAGCAGGTCCAGTTGGCAGCATTAACTCTGTGAATGGTCCAGGGTTAATGCTGGAATGTCCACTGTGGGAAGGCAGTTCTGCTTAGAGTAGGACTGCAAAGCCACAACGTGACACAACAACCACCAAAACTACAAAAAAAAAAATAAAAAAATAAAAATCACAACACAAATTATAATGTTATATTTACCTTGGGCTAAATAATCATTCGGGCGGCACGGTGGCGCAGTAGTAGCGCTGCTGCCTCGCAGTTAGGAGACCCAGGTTTGCTTCCCAGGTCCTCCCTGCGTGGAGTTTGCATTTCTCCCCGTATCTGCGTGGGTTTCCTCCGGGCGCTCCAGTTTCCTCCCACAGTCCAAAGACATGCAGGTTAGGTGGACTGGCCCTAAATTGGCCCTAGTGTGCCTTGTGCCCTGTGTTGGCTGGGATTAACTCCAGCAGACCCCCGTGACCCTGTGTTCGGATTCAGCGGGTTGGATAATGGATGGATGGATGGATAAATAATCATTCAGCATACAGGCCATAGCAGGCTCTGCCAGGAGGCTCCTAGTGAAAATCAGCGGGGTAAATCTTGTTGTAGTGGTCAGGAAGCTCGCAGTCTTTGTTGAGGGCCTCTGGCTACTCTGACCATTATCTTGTCCAGGTGCTGTTAGATCATGTGTCATGTAAAAGTTCTTGTGTATTTTATGAGTTATTGGTGTATTTGTTACTTTTAAATTATTATTTTTCATACTTTAATATAATTTCTATTATGCTTGTCTGTGGTTTAGTAATTGTGTCCTATAACTTTAAATGAGCTGCCATTCTGTGTACTTTTGTGAGTGGATCCCCAGGAGGCAGGACCACGTTCTTCAGGCAAGATGGGGCCTGAGTTGCCTCGAAAGCTTGCATATTGTAATCTTTTTAGTTAGCCAATAAAAGGTGTCATTATGCTTGGCTTTTCTCTACATTATTTGAATCACAAATAAATCCAGAAAAGTATGTGTAATGGTAAGTTCATGACTGCTATTTGTTACCATAAAATTAAAAAAATACCTTTGTTTTCCCTCATTTTATTCTTTAATCAAAAATCAAAATGTGAAAATTCCTTTAATTTTCATTTTTGCTTCTAAAATGAAATTTCAAATAGCAAAAAGTACACGGACCTAAAACGCATTTCCACTTTGCATTTTCATTTGCAAGTTCTCAACATGCAAATAGCATGGGTCGATGGGCGGGGTTTTGTACCTTGATTTCCCACAATTCTTTGTCCTTCGTAGCTATAGAGCCACACTTCTATAGACATATATAGATAGACGCTGCATTCACTGTGTTGCCCAGTCGACACGATACGTCAGCGCGTCCGCCCTATTGCGAGTGGCAAAAGTGCCATTCAAACTAATACAGGTAGACGTGGAAACTGGGTTTTCTGATGAAATACCAATAACGTTTAAAACAGGATCATTTACATACAACAGATTTTGGCAAATTGCTTAAATGCAAGTACTGTATTTGTATCCATTTATACACTAATAATGGCAATCATTAAATAATAATAATCTTCTTCTTCTTCTTCTTTCGGCTGCTCCCGTTAGGGGTTGCCTCCATATCTTTCTGTCCTCTGCATCTTGTTCTGTTACACCCATCACCTGCATGTCCTCTCTCACCACATCCATAAACCTTCGCTTAGGCCATCCTTTTTTCCTCTTCCCTGGCACCTCTGTCCTTAGCAGCCTTCTCCCAATATACCCAGCATCTCTCCTCTGCACATGTCCAAACCAACGCAATCTCATCTCTCTGACTTTGTCTCCCAACCGTCCAACTTGAGCTGACCCTCTAATGTACTCATTTCTAATCCTATCCATCCTCGTCACACCCAGTGCAAATCTTAGCATCTTTAACTCTGCCACCTCCAGCTCTGCCTCCTGCTTTCTGGTCAGTGCCACCGTTTCCAACCCAAATAACATAGCCGGTCTCACTACTGTCCTGTAGACCTTCCCTTTCACTCTTGCTGATATCCGTCTGTCACAAATCACTTCTGACACTCTTCTCCACCCATTCCACCGTGTCTGCACTCTCTTTTTCACCTCTCTTCCACAATCCCCATTACTCTGTACTGTTGATCCCAAGTATTTAAACTCATCCACCTTCGCCAACTCTACTCCCTGCATCCTCACCATTCTACTGACCTCCCTCTTATTTACACACATGTATTCTGTCTTGTTCCTACTGACCTTCATTCCTCTCCTCTCTAGAGCATATCTCCACCTCTCCAGGGTCTCCTCAACCTGCTCCCTACTATCGCTACAGATCACAATGTCATCAGCAAACGTCATAGTCCACGGGGACTCCTGTCTAATCTCGTCTGTCAACCTGTCCATCACCATTGCAAATAAAAAAGGGCTCAAAGCCGTTCCCTGATGTAATCCCATCTCCAACTTGAATGCATCCATCACTCTTACCGCTGACCTCACCACTGTCACACTTCCCTCGTACATATCCTGTACAATTCTTACGTACTTCTCTGCCACTCCCGACTTCCTCATACAATACGACAGCTCCTCTCGAGGCACCCTGTCATATGCTTTCTCCAGGTCCACAAAGACGCAATGCAACTCCTTGTGGCCTTCTCTAAACTTCTCCATCAACATCCTCAGAGCAAACATTGCATCTGTGATGCTCTTTCTTGGCATGAAACCATAGTGCTGCTCACTAATCATCACCTCACTTCTTAACCTAGTTTCCACTACTTTTTTCCATGACTTCATGCTGTGGCTCATCAATTTTATTCCCCTGTAGTTACTGCAGTCCTGTACATCACCCTTATTCTTCAATATCGGCACCAGTACACTCTCACTTTCCAAGATTCCATTAAACAATCTGGTTAAAAACTCCACTGCCATCTCTCCTAAACACCTCCATGCTTCCATAGGTATGTCATCTGGACCAACGGCCTTTCCATTTTTCATCCTCTTCATAGCTGTCCTTACTTCATCCTTGCTAATCCGTTGCACTTCCTGATTCACATCTCCACATCATCCAACCTCTTCTCTCTCTCGTTCTCTTCATTCATCAGCCTCTCAAAGTACTCTTTCCATCTGCTCAACACACTCTCCTCACTTGTGAGTGTGCTTCCATTTTTATCCTTTATCGCCCTAAACTGTTGCACATCTTTCCCAGCTTGGTCCCTCTGTCTAGCCAATCGGTACAGGTCCTTTTCTCCCTCCTTAGTGCCAAACCTCTCATACAACTCATCATACACCTTTTCTGTAGCCTTCGCCACCTCTCTCTTCACCTTGCGCCTTATCTCCTTGTACTCTTGTCTATTTTCTGCATCTCTCTGACTATCCCACTTCTTCTTTGCCATCCTCTTCCTCTGTATACTCTCCTGTATTTCCTCATTCCACCACCAGGTTTCCTTTTCCCCCCTCCTCTTTCCAGATGTCACGCCAAGCACTCTTCTTGCTGTCACCCTTACTACATCTGCAGTACTTTCCCAGCTGTCCGGTAACTCTTCACTGCCGCCGAGTGCCTGTCTCACCTCCTCCCTAAACTCAACCGTGCAGTCTTCCTTTTTTAACTTCCACCAATTGATCCTTGGCTCTGCCCTCACTCTCTTCCTCTTCTTGATCTCCAACGTCATCCTACAGACCACCATCCTATGCTGCTTAACTACACTTTCCCCTGCCACCACTTTGCAGTCTTCAATCTCCTTCAGATCAACTCTTCTGCATAGGATGTAATCTACCTGTGAGCATTTTCCTCCACTCTTGTACTTAACCCTATGTTCCACCCTCTTCTTAAAATACATATTCACCATAGCCATGTCCATCTTTTTGGCAAAATCCACTATCCTCTGAACTTCTTCATTCCTCTCCTTGACACCATACCTACCCATCACAAACAAATCCACTCCAATCACCACTTTCTGTCCCTTGGGTACACTGTTCATCACTTCATCCAACTCACTCCAAAAATCTTCTTTCTCACCCATTGCACACCCAACTTGTGGTGCATATGCACTATCAACATTCATCATCACACCTCCAATTTCTAGCTTCATAATCATTACTCTGCCTGACACTCTTTTCACCTCCAAAACACTCTTGACCTACTGTTCCTTCAGAATAACTCCTACCCCATTTCTCCTCCCATCCACATCATGATAGAACAATTTGAATCCACCTTCAATCCACCTGGCCTTACTCCCCTTCCATTTAGTCTCTTGCATGCACAATATATCAACCTTCCTTCTCTTCATCATATCTGCTAACTTTCCCCCCTTACCAGTCATACGCGGACAACAATTAAATAATAATAATAATAATAATTATTATTATTATTATTATCCATCCATCCATTTTCCAACCCGCTGAATCCGAACACAGGGTCACGGGGGTCTGCTGGAGCCAATCCCAGCCAACACAGGGCACAAAGCAGGAACCAATCCCAGGCAGGGTGCCAACCCACCGGAGAATAATAATAATTATTATTATTATTAATATTATTATTATTATTATTATTATTATTATTATTATTATTATTAAATAATTCCTCCCATGTAAGTAACTTTTCTCAGACTGCCTTCTTCTATCTCTGAAACATTTCTAGACTTCGTCCTGTTCTTACGCAACACAGTACTGAAGTATTGATTAATACCCGAATCACCTCACGTATAGATTACTTTAATGCTATTCTATCTGGCATCCCACAAAAACATATCCATCGCTTACAACTTCTTCAAAATTCTGCTGTCAGGATAATAACCAGTTCTAAATCCACTGAACATATTACACCTATTCTCTCTCAACTCCACTGGCTCTCTGTTAACTACCGAATACAATACAAAATACCATTCGTAACGTTTAAAGCTCTCCACAGTCTTGCTCCCCCCTACCTCACTGATCTCCTAAAGACTTACACTCCCTCTCGCTCACTCAGATCCTGTAATTTGAGAGTATTCAGTCTGGCAATATGGTGCAGCCTTAGTTTGTGGAAGACAGACACAACTAAAGACATGAGTATAAAATGATGGTTGTCAATTTCAAACTGTGTTTCCTCAATGTGCTCCTTGAGAAAAAAAATCATCTGAACCAATCTTAGCCTGAACAGACAGCTTGCCCTAATGTCGACTGTCAGATAACGCGCTCAGCTACTTTGACCACCTTGACTGTATCCTCAGAAGGAATTATCAAACCTCTTTTGTTTTTTAATGTGAACAAGTGCTAGCTTTAATCATATGATGCATCTGTTACCAAATTAGCACGGCGCACATCACTGGACAGCTTTCTCAAAATCCCGTCTAAGGGCTACCTCCCACTACTTCCTGAGGTGGATTTCTTTGGGAAACCTTCAAAGTTTGAGAAATGTTAACAGCTAACAACAATCTATATAGTTAGTGACTAAATACGTTTAACCAAAACGTTGTTTGGAGGCTCACTTGAGTACATAAATGCATAGCTTTGCTAGCTTAGCCAGGCATAGCTAAATTTAAGATTATAAAACGGGATTTTCGAATGGCCAAATATAACCAAAACAATTGTTCAGCCTTGCCTATGAAATGTAATCCCCCGGGATCTGGTTTGGAGCGTACAGCGTTTTGCACAATCCTAAGCAGCACATGCATGAGGCATCTTTATTCATTACTTCACTCCACAGCAGTGCCGCTCGCAATATGGTGGCGACGTTGACGTACGATACTGCTGGTCATGCGGCGTCTATGTCTATGTATACTTCAACTGTGTTTAATTCACATGATTTTGATCTTTTTACCCCCGTTGCACAGCGAAACCGTCTTGTAAAATCCGAAGACCACACATGATTGTAGTTCTGAAGTAATTAATTGGCAATTTAATTACAATATTTAACATGACAGAAATTAGCAATCATTGTGTCATAATTTACATTTATTTACACTGAAGTAGAAAAGGGACACTTTGTATTTATGTAGTATTATAGTATAATGTCAGCACAAAATACCGCAATGGCGTTTACATCTTTGAGGGGGCTTGCTGTCCTTAAAATTGCTGCTTGCCTTTTGCTTCACTAGTTTGAAAAGCCCGTGCGACTGTGCAGTTGCCGTTTTTATTGGCACTGCTGCTATTGATGATACAATGCCAGTTAAATCTTTTGGTGACTCATAGTTGATGTAATTTGTCCTGTGGCATTGCATAGCCCTCTCCCTTCAAAGTCACTGTCCCCAACGGCCACTTCCAACTCCTTGCAACAGCGCACAAACTCATCGAAACAGCTGAGTGCTCTTCTCTACCACTTTGGTCATGCAGACGATGTTGAGGGCACATCAGCAGGGTTTGGGAGTGATGTGTTGTTAGATGGTGCAGCAGTGATGTTGCGTGCTGCACTGGCATATGATACAACTGGGATGTTGAGTGCTGTGCCGTTATTCGGTGCAGTGGGTATGTGCACCGCTGGCCAGCTGTAGACAAGCAGGTGAACCTCCTGGTGTGGAGATGCAGATCAGAGATGTGTGGTCAGGGGAGGCATGAAAAGTAAAAAAAAACTCATAATGGTAACATAAAATAAATTTGTCCACTGGTCTGTGCTATAAATTTGTTTTCTGTATGATTCCCATAATTTTGATAATTTTTATAGTCAAAATTGCTGACTGCACATTTCCTGTTCAGATACAGGGGAGAAATGCGAGGTGCGGCAGCGACGAGCCTCACCTCACCTTGCACTTTGCTCTCCTTCACACACTGGGTTGATGTTTGCATTTGGTGCGTGCCCGTTGTATCTCTGTATGTCACCAATATAATGCTTGCAGACACGTTTATTACACACTGACTTTCCACAGTCTGGCTGATATCTTTAATGAATGTGTGTGACATATTTAGTCTTGCTGATCGGACATAAAACCGCAGTGAAAAGGCATAAGGTGAGGCAGACAGTACCATGCCACACCGAAGGGGGCACTTGTGAGCGCAACAGGTGCTTGTTGCTGTTGTTCTTCTACTCAGATACGCCAATAAATTAGTGATATCAGAAAGTCAAGTGCACTGCAGCGGTCCGTTTATTTTTATTTTTTGTTCCGACTGACTGCCAAAATGGAAGATTAAGACTTTTAAAACTAAAGGAAAATAAGGAGGACTGATACAAGAAAGTGATGGAGATTTTCATGGAGAAGGACAGGCGCATGGACTTCATTTACAAACAAAGGTAAGAAAATAAGCAGTTCAATTTTATAAAACATGGGATCAGACTAAGAAAAAAACAATATTTAAAAACTATTTTTTTCTTGTTATTTTGTTGAACAGTCGGTATTAAAGTTGAATATAGCATCATAATTAAAAGCTTTTAAAAAGACCTAAATATTTCAATTAAGGTCAAAATTGAAATCCTTTTTTTTTTGTACACCCCTCTATACTTTCATTTGAATTGAATATGAATTGAGGAATTGCAACGGCAAATTTAGAACACATGGTGGGTGCAATGCAAATGCGCTCTCTCCGCTCTCTCTCGACGCTATAAATGTAACGTTCTTTCTTAGCCAAACGTGTGTGTAAAGAATGCTGATGAGATATGAAACCTAACCAGTAGTCAGCATGCTGCCAACTGAATAGTGAATAAGCTACTCGTTGGGGTTTGTATGTTTGTAAATCTGAATCTGAAGGAGTCAGTGCCTTACCAGCCATGAACTTCACCGCATGTCACTCATGCAGATGTACCAGTTTCTTTGCTATTTTCGTTTACTGAACTGGGCACTGCAAACCGTGTCCCAGGTCTGGATCTCAGCTTTGAGGCGCTCACTTCACGGCCACTTCACAACGCCTCAGTGATTTGCCTTATTTGCTTGCGCAATTTTACCACTGGCTCCACTTTTCACAGCTCACTTGGGGTCAGTGGCAACTCGATCTGTCACAGTTTTCTCAGCTTCAAGAGCCTGAAACTCCACCAGTGAATGCGCAACTAAATAGTAGATGGAGAAGCGGTGGCGAAGCTGCTGCAGGATGTCAGTCTCTCAGCTGTCTCCATCCCTGTACTGCTGCTGCAAACTGCACTCCAGGTTACAGATCTGAGCCTCATGACTCCCCAGCATCTCTATCTCTGCCAAAGAGCAATTACAATACAAAGCGTCCCGTTTCCACCTCAGTGTAAATAAATGTAAACTATGATATAATAAAAGGCTAATTTCTGTCATGTTAAATATTGTAATTTCATTGCACATTCATTTCTATTCTATTCTAGTTCTATTTCTATTCTATTCTCTTTTATTCTAATTCCTATTAAGAATGACCCTATCAGGGACCTTACCAAGCACCAAGAGCAGTGTTATTCCCCTGTAGTTGCTGCAATCCAGGTGATCACCCTTCCCTTTCCAGAAAGGGATGACAAGTCCTGTTTTTCAGTCAGTTAGGATGACACCCATCTCCCAAATGGAAGCAAACATTGCTTGTAATGCCAGGAGAACAGCCTTACCACCAGCCTGGAGAAGTTCACCTTGCATACCACAGATGCTTGCAGCATACAGTACATATTTTTGATGAGTCTTATGTACAGCTCTGGTACCCCTTTCTTTCTCCAACTCCAACAAATCTCTTTTCATTTGGTCATGGGCTTAAAAGTGTCTTCAAAACATATTGTTAGATTTTTGAATTCCTACCTGTAGTTTTCCATTAGGGTAACAATGATTGTATTCTTGGTTTCTTTGCCTAGTCTGAAACCAAACTGATTTTCTCTGCTAATTCTGTTAATGTCTGTTCAAATGCCTTTTTTCCATCTGAAGGTATGAAATATAACAACTCTGTGATTTTTACAGTCTAGTAAACTGCTTTAACTCCATTCTAGGACATCTGTACCCATTTTTAAGGTGACAGGTGAAATGTAGAATTTCTAACTGAATTACACTATGCTTTGTGCAGATAGCTAAGGAATGTATCAGGTCATTGGTTGAATTTCATTCATTACTGGAGATGTTAATTAGAAAGTCAACTTCTTTGAAATAAACTGGCAGAGTCTGGAAATTCTGTCTCTATTGACAGCATATATTTCAGATAGTATAGTTTCAACTGCAAAGTTATTGGTTAAATACTAATTAATTCAGTGTACTAAAGCATTGTTATCTTATGTTTATAAGAAGCTTCACCCAGGCACACAGATGCACCACAACTGCTAAACCATTCAACCCTTAGACATTTTTGAATTTCTAATCTAAACTTCTGTGCCCCCCTACAGCATCTGGAGAAGACAGCAGCCACAGTATTGAGAGCACCTCAGTACTCATCTCTGCACCCCATCTCTGTCTGCTTTCATCAAGGGTGTCCAAGAAGGGTCTTATTGTGGATTTCTTTGCTGAAGGATTCTTCGATAGGTTTATATATTTATAGGGTCATTAGCACATGCACAGAGTACAATGAAATTCATGACTTGCATGGCTTAATCCACATGAAACACTAACCTAAGCTAAGTACAAAATTATTGTTTGTGTCCTGATTAATTTGTTGTGGCTTTCAAGTTTGACTATAACCAGAATACATTTTTTCATTTAGCAGCATTGAACCTGGTCCATCTGTGGGAGTTGGCTCCCTAATGGACATAGTTGCCCTTATTTATGCTCCAAATGAATACAGTTACAGTATATGCCATTTCTTTTCAAAAAGATTTGGTAATGTATAGGAACAACAACAACAACATTTATTTATATAGCACATTTTCATACAAAAAGTACCTCAAAGTGCTTTTCTGTGTGATAGTTACAGTGCGTGGATATTTAAACAATTAACTGACTTTTAGGCCACAAGAATCACATCTATTTTTCTAGTCACAATAGTCAACCAAGAAGCAACATAAGTATACAGTTTACTTCATAAAATTAAAAATTAACATTTACACCACCTAGTGTGCCGATCTTACACTTGCCATGTTGTGGCAGTGACTTTAATTCCAATACCCATTGGGAGCTCCAAACCGTTAAGTCTACAAACTTACTACTCTAGGAATACTCTAAAAAATATAGCAACATTAGAATACTATTTATTTAATCAGTTTCAGTTCTTCCAGCTAATGTAAAAGGAAGAGAAGACTATTAACATCTTGTTTGATGTTTTCCATAAAAATTACAAGAAATTAAATTTGAATAGGTCCTTTTTTTGGAACTATAACTCCTAGATATTTGAACTATTGGGAGACAATTAAGAAAGCCAATGACATTTATAAGACAGTTGTTAACTGGGAATCATATGCCCAGCAAGTTCATTCAGAGAGATGCTATGAAATTCAGAGAGAATTAAGCGAGAGCTTTTGTCTGCCCCTATAATACCCTTAATCTCTGGTTGCTTGTAGAGGTAGATAGCCAAAGTGTCAATACACAATGGTAAAAAGCATTAGCAGTAATGGAAAGTCCTTTGTGAGTCTGTGTTGAAAGGTAAAATAGTCACAATTTACATTAGTTATATGAACTCAGGCTCCTGGATTGGAGTATAAAAAATTCATTCATCCAGATATACTGAATTGGAACCCAAATTTGCATAGTACAATAATGATATGGCATTATTAGACTCCTTTTTCCATCTCCAGTGATAACAAGATATACTACATGAGTGTTACACTGAGCAGTTGTTGAAGGTTTGATAGTAAATTTCTGCCTTTAACAAATCCTATTTGAGTATACAAGCTCATTCATTTTTTAGGGCCATGGTAGAGTCAGATTCTGTTATTTTAGAATCAGATATAAGACAGGAGCCTATGCTTAACAGAACTTCATTTCATCACAGGATACTCACTCACACACATAAGTCATACTCTCTCTTTCTGGGCCATTTAAAAGTTACTAAGTAATCCAAGAAAAATTACAGACTTTCTTCAGGATTTAGAAGAAGAGACCTGAAGGGACCTGAAGAAATCACAAAGGCACAGTACTGTTCATATTTACTGTTGTAAATATGAACATACTGTTAATGTAACTGAGATTTAGGCTTTGCAGTATTGAAAACAATGCAGGTCTTGGGGTGATGTGATTTAATGAACTGATCATGAAATCATGAAAGAATGGCCTTAATGAATCAAAAGGAATGCATCTGCTCAGTTTAGCTTCAAATCTTCGAGTTATTTCCTAACACTGGAACTCTGGAAATGATGGCAGTAATTGAAGAAATTTGACACTTAGTCATAAGTGGGCAGGTTGGAACAGATTTGAAATAACTATGAGGAGTGCAAAGTGGCAATTGGAAAGATGGACTTAAATGCTACAAAATGTATGTGGGAAGCACCTTTTAATGACTCAGACCTTATCCGTTTGAGCTTGCAAGGCTCCCATGTAGAAAGGAAAGGTACATTACATCAAAAACATACTTGTGTATTGCAAAATACTGATCATTTGTAATGGTTCGCTTGATGTTCCCATATAGTGGGCTAACATTCAAAATTTATTGATTTAAATTTTAGGATATTTTTGATGCAGTGAGATATATCAAAACATATCAATAACCTGAACACCAGCACAAGATTCTAACCAAATAAAGAATTTAATACATGAATGACTTTTATTAAAAAAGGAGGTACATAAACACATTTGTAAAAATGTTTTATTTCGTAATATATGACATTGTGATATGTAGTGAGAGTAGTGAGCAGGTTGAGGAGACCCTGGAGAGGTGGAGATATGCTCTGGAGAGGAGAGGAATGAAGGTCAGTAGGAACAAGACAGAATACATGTGTGTGAATGAGAATGGTGAGGATGCAAGGAGTAGATTTGTCGAAGGTGGATGAGTTTAAATACTTGGGATCAACAGTACAGAATAATGGGGATTGTGGAAGAGAGGTGAAAAAGAAAGTGTAGGCAGAGTGGAATGGGTGGAGCAAGAGTGTCAGGAGTAATTTGTGACAGACGGCTATCAGCAAGAGTGATAGGAAAGGTCTACAGGACAGTAGTAAGAATAGCTATGCTATATGGGCTGGAGACGGTGGCACTGGCCAGAAACCAGGAGACAGAACTGGAGGTGGTAGAGAAGGTTTATGGATGTGGTGAGAGAGGACATGCAGGTGGGGGGTGTGACAGAGCAAGATGTAGAGGACAGGAAGATATGGAACAAGAAGATCCGCTATGGCAATCCTTAATGGGAGCCACCGAAAGATGAAGAAGAAGTAGAAGAAATAGCTAGTAAACAGCCAGCTTTTCTGTCTTAGGAGCTGTTTTATATGTCAAAATATTTTCAGTTTTAATATTTCTATAATCCTTGTGTTTATCAATAAATTACTTTATTCCATTTTTTTTTTAAATAAGTGTGCTTCAGTTACCTTGATATACGTTTAACAGCCAGGGGTCCCCTCCTACAGAGAAAGGACAGGAACATAAAGTGGGAGTGCCTCTTTGCTCTCACAGTGACGCCTTCATCTAGGTGACTGTGCTTTTATAACCCATGGACCAGAAGGGGAGGAGTCCAATGCAATCACTGGGTGGTTTCTTGGCACTTTGAAGGAAAAGGAAGACAATACAGTTAGCAGCAGCACCTCCTCTTGGCCCGCGGTAGAATTACATACCTGAGAGGTACCTGGAGAGTGAAGAAGAAGAAGTAACATTAAAGAGGCTGATGGTAGCATGGTTGTCCAGTGATTAATGGTTCACAATTCTGGCTACTCTCTTTGTGGAGAAGACATGTTCCTTGTGACTGTGTTGATAATTTCTGGATATTCCTTTTTTCCCCCCTTATAACTCAAAGTTGTGATGATTAGCATATCTGGAAATTAAAAAGTGGCCCTGTGTCAGCACATGTAGGTGTGTCCAGGGGTCTGTGATAGATTTGCACCTAGACCTGGTCAGGTTATTGCCTAATGGTTCTGATGATGCTGCTTACACTTCATCCATCCATCCATCCATCCATCCATCCATCTTCTTCCGCTTATCCGGGTTCAGGTCGCGGGGGCAGCTGCTTAAGCAGAGAGGCCCAGACTTCCCTCTCCCTGGCCACTTCTTCCAGCTCTTCCGGGAGAATCCCAAGGCATTCCCAGGCCAGCCGGGAGACATAGTCCCTCCAGCGTGTCCTGGGTCTTCCCCGGGGCCTCCTCCCGGTTGGACGTGCCCGGAACACCTCACCAGGGAGGCGTCCAGGAGGCATCCTGATCAGATGCCCGAGCCACCTCATCTGACTCCTCTCGATGCGGAGGAGTAGTGGCTTTACTCTGAGCCCATCCCGGATGACTGAGCTTCTCATCCTATCTTTAAGGGAAAGCCCAGACACCCTGCGGAGGAAACTCATTTCAGCCACTTGTATTAGCGATCTCGTTCTTTCGCTCACTACCCATAGCTCATGACCATAGGTGAGGGTAGGAAGGTAGATCGACTGGTAAATTGAGAGCTTTGCCTTACGGCTCAGCTCTTTTTTCACCACGACAGACCGATGCAGAGCCCGCATCACTGCGGATGCCGCACTGATCCGCCTGTCGATCTCACGGTCCATTCTTCCCTCACTCGTGAACAAGACCCCGAGATACTTGAACTCCTCCACTTGGGGCAGGATCTCTCCTCCAACCCTGAGAGGACCATGGTCTCGGATTTGGAGGTACTGATTCTCATCCCAGCCGCTTCACACTCAGCTGCGAACCATTCCAGAGAGAGCTGAAGATCACGGCCTGATGAAGCAAACAGGACAACATCATCGGCAAAGAGCAGTGACCCAATCCTGAGTCCACCAAACCGGACCCCTTCAACACCCTGGCTGCACCTAGAAATTCTGTCCATAAAAGTTATGAACAGAATCGGTGACAAAGGGCAGCCCTGGCAGAGTCCAACTCTCACTGGAAACGGGCTTGACTTACTGCGGACCAAGCTCTGACACCGGTTGTACAGGGACTGAACAGCTCTTATCAGGGAGTCCGGTACCCCATACTCCCGGAGCACCCCCCACAGGATTCCCCGAGGGACACGGTCAAACGCCTTTTCCAAGTCCACAAAACACATGTAGACTGGTTGGGCAAACTCCCATGCACCCTCCAGGATTCTGCTAAGGGTGTAGAGCTGGTCCACTGTTCAGCGACCAGGACGAAAACCACACTGTTCCTCCTGAATCCGAGGTTCAACTATCCGACGGACCCTCCTCTCCAGAACCCCCGAATAGACTTTTCCAGGAAGGCTGAGGAGTGTGATCCCTCTATAGTTGGAACACACCCTCCGGTCCCCCTTTTTAAAGAGGGGGACCACCACCCCAGTCTGCCAATCCAGAGGCACTGTCCCCAATGTCCATGCGATGTTGCAGAGACGTGTCAACCAAGACAGTCCTACAACATCCAGAGCCTTGAGGAACTCCGAGCGTATCTCATCCACCCCCGGGACCCTGCCACCAAGGAGTTTTTTGACCACCTCGGTGACCTCAGTCCCAGAGATGGGAGAGCCCACCTCAGAGTCCCTAGGCTCTGCTTCCTCATTGGAAGGCATGTTAGTGGAATTGAGGAGGTCTCCGAAGTACTCTCCCCACCGACCCACAACGTCCCGAGTCGAGGTCAGCAGCGCACCATCCCCACCATATATGGTGTTGACATTGCACTACTTCCCCCTCCTGAGATGCCGGACGGTCAACCAGAATCTCCTCGAAGCCGTCCGAAAGTCATTCTCCATGGCCTCTCCAAACTCCTCCCATGCCCGAGTTTTTGCAACCACCGAAGCCGCATACCACTTGGCCTGCCGGTACCTATCAGTTGCCTCCAGAGACCCACAGGACAAAAAGGTCCTATAGGACTCCTTCTTCAGCTTGACGGCATCCCTCACGGGTTCGGGGATTGCCGCCATGACAGGCACCGACCACCTTACGGCCACAGCTCCGGTCAGCCGCGTCAACAATAGAGGCATGGAACATGGCCCATTCGGACTCAATGTCCCCCACCTCCCTCGGGACGTAGTCGAAGTTCTGCCGAAGGTGGGAGTTGAAGCTACTTCTGACAGGGGACTCTGCCAGTCGTTCTCAGCAGACCCTCACAACACGTTTAGGCCTACCAGGCCTGACTGGCATCTTCCCCCACCATCGAAGCCAACTCACTACCAGGTGGTGATCAGTTGACAGCTCCGCCCCTCTCTTCACCCGAGTGTCCAAGATATATGGCCGCAAGTCGATCATCGAACTGAGGCCTAGGGTGTCCTGGTGCCAAGTGCACATATGAACACCCTTATGCTTGAACATGGTGTTCGTTATGGACAATCCGTGACGAGCACAGAAGTCCAATAACAAAACACCACTCGGTTTCAGATCGGGGGGGGGGGGGGCCCCATTCCTCCCAATCACGCCCTTCCAGGTCTCACTGTCACTGCCCACGTGAGCATTGAAGTCTCCCAGCAGAACGAGGGAGTCCCCAGAAGGTACGCCCTCTAGCACCCCCTCCAGAGACTCCAAAAAGGGTGGGTACTCCAAACTGCTGTTTGGCGCATACGCACAAACAACAGTCAGGACCCTTCCCCCCACCCAAAGGTGGAGGGAGGCCACCCTCTCATCCACCGGGGTAAACCCCAATGCACAGGCTCCAAGTCGGGGGGCAATAAGTATGCCCACACCTGCTCGGCGCCTCTCACCGGGGGCAACTCCAGAGTGGTAGAGAGTCCAGCCCCTCTCAAGGAGATTGGTTCCAGAGTCCAAGCTGTGCGTCGAGGTGAGTCCGACTATATCTAGCCAGAACCTCTCGACCTCGCACACTAACTCAGGCTCCTTCCCCTTCAGAGAGTTTCTGTAGCCGAGGATCAGACCGTCAAGGTCCCTGCCTTCGGCCACCACCCAACTCACACTGCACCCAATCTCCTTGGCCCTTCCCATAGGTGGTGAGCCCATGGGAAGAAGGACCCATGTTACCTCTTCGGGCTGTGCCCGGCCGAGCCCCATGGGTGCAGGCCTGGCCACCAGGCGCTCGCCATCTAGCCCCACCTCCAGGCCTGGCTCTACAGGGGGCCCCGGTGACCCACGTCCGTGCAAGGGAAAACGTTGTCCAGAGTTTTTTCTCTTCGTTGGAGGTTTGTTGAACCGCTCTTTGTCTCATCCCTCACCTAGGACCTGTTTGCCTTGGGTGGCCCTACCAGGGGCATAAAGCCCCAGACAACATAGCTCCTAGGATCATTGGGACACGCAAACCCCTCCATCATGATAAGGTGACGGTTCAAGGAGGGGCTGCTTACACTTGTAATTGGATTATGTGAGTTCAAAAAAAGGGATGTATAGAAAAGAATAAGAAAAGTATGTAAGAAAAACAGCCTTAAAAGGAAATCAACCATAACTGAACTCTCCCCATTACAAAATCAACCAAAAATACATTTATTTATAAAAGAGTGTAATAGGGAACTAATGTCCATACAGTAAAGTAAATAAGAGAAATCAAATTAAAATAAACAAAACAATTATGAATCAAAATAATAAACAAACGCAGCTGGATTTGTGTAGGATCTGCCAGGGAGGACAACTACAGTATATTCTACACCCTCCACTTAACATTGTCTACTTAACAGAACATTCTTTCAGGGGACTAATATAATTAATATGTTTCTATTTTTCATGAAAAATAAATGGACAATTCATGTCTGCCTTGTGTCAAAGTTTGCTAACTGAAGAGCAGTTGTCACCGACAAGGGGAATTGAGTACAGTACTGCCAGGTTACCTCCCCCTAAACATAACATCTCATTGTCAAAGCCCAGTTAGCTCAATTCAAGATCACAGAGGGTTAGAGCATCGTCCAAGAGATCTGGGGGCAATACGGAAATCATCTCTGACTATCTATCCAATCTGTTGAGGTTCCCATTTATACTTGATTAATGTACTTCCCAATTATATTCTTTATTTTCCAAACACAGACAGCAAAAAAATATATATATTTTTGTTAAAACAGTAATAATTAAATGATATAATACAAAGTAATATATAAACACAAAAAAAGCAAATCCTTCTACCCTCCATATGAGTAGTTTACTAAATAGGACTTTTTCCCTATCTAACTCTTGGAGGTGGTTAACTCACTTACCAACCTCAAAACAATACAAAACCATACATCCCTAACATGTCTGTTGCCTCTTTAAAAGACTCTGATGGCACTAAATCCCCATCAGTTGAGCCCCTGTCCCAAATCAGCTGCTAAGTCTAAACTCAAGAATCATTTTTCAGGGGGAACTATTGTCAGCAGACAGTAAGGATTCTTTTTGGCAGAGGACTAGGGGAAAGATGTAAACAACAATTTATTTCTTACATAGCCCAAAAATCACACAAGAAATGCCTCAATGGGCTCTAACAGGCCCTATGTTTTGACAACCCACAGCCTTGACTCTCTAAGAAGACAAAAAAATCCTTGTAGAGTACTAAAATAGAAGGGAAGGGCAATACACAGAGAGACCCCTTTCCAGGTAGGATGGGCGTTCAATAGGTGTCGAAAAATGGGGTAAATACACAGAACAGACCACAAGTAGTCTTCTTCAGAGAGCTAGATGGCCAATCTGTCATAGCCATCTCAGAAATGCAATATAAAAGTACTAATACACTTTCTTCTTGCAAAGCACTCCCCACCAAGTGCAGGCACAGAACACAACTCTCAAGGACAAATGCACCTACTAAATATAGAATTATCACATATAAGGATACAGATTTGTTCACGTACATCAATAATAAAGTAGGAACTAATTAACATAACAGCATATGTCCATTGGTTAATTGTAGAATCACTGCCAGATTGTAGAAAAGGAGTCAGACAAGACAGACACAGCCAGAGTCCTGGAGATCTTGGCCAACAAGAACCCCTCAACTGCCAATTCTACAGATGAGTCAGTGCTGGGCCAGCCCCAAGCCAGGATTTCAACCAAAACTGAGGTAGGATCATTAAACAGGTATCAATGCTATCTGTCATCTGGCCAAGGGGCTAAATACAAATTAAAGTCAAGAAGTCAGGAATGAAGTCTGTAAACCAGAAATGCACCAAAGAAATAACAGCTAGAATAACACAGTTTTTATTCAATCTCGGGTACAATGTGATGCACATGTCAACCTTTATATGGCTGCATTGATGGCATCACACACTTCCCTGCTCTTCTGAGAATTCAGGGACATGTCTTCATGCCAACCATCAATGCTATTGCCAGAAAAAATGGTGGCACCTACAAAGGAAGAAAAAATGGCATTACAGCATTGCATTCAAAATAATTCTTAGTATGTCTTGAATCGCAAAATAAAGGTCAAAATTGACTTCCTTAGGTGTCAAAATGCCACCAAAGGTATGTAATGTGTTCCCTTCACTCCAGGGAGGCACAAAAAATAAAAAAAAAAATAATGAAAACAATTGTATAAGCTACTATAACAGCATCATGAAAATTATTCTTTTTCTGGTGTCTTTAGGGAGTCTGCTGCGTCCGTCTGAGGTTTGAGCTTTGCTGTGGAGATTGTAGGTCTTTTGTAAGTTGACATCAGACTTTCTAGTGGATTGTAGCAAGTGGTGCTGCATTTCATCTGTCTATAAAATTTAAATTAAAATAGAATTACAATTTTAAGTTAAAATATAGTGTTTGCTCTGAAAATTTCACTTTTAGTTGCTTTCATTTTAGGTCTTTTTCCAGCTTTTTCACCTTTAGAAGGATTTTTGCTATTTTTTCAACTACCTAGGAGCAAAGGCAAGAATGAGTATGTTTGGGGTGTTGTGTAGCAGCAGCGTGTGCAGGTGGTAAACTTCAGCAGCTTGCAATAAGTAAACAGTTAGCTGGTGTCATATCTGTTTAAAAAAAATAGGCGAGTGAGTTCTGCAGTAGAGAGGGAAGCAAAAGATTCGTAGTTACCTTAATTACATTAAGTGCAAACCAATGAGAACTGATGCTAGAAAAAAGGGGAAGAGCACATTTATAGGCAGTTACACATTAATACATTTTTACATTTATAGTGACATTTATAAAATATCTGTAGTACAGTGCTGAAAAATAAGATGGTGAAAATAGTTTCTTAGGGAGATAGACAAGCTTGATGTAAAGCCAACAAAGAAGTCATGGAAAAAATAAAAACCCTTTCAGCAGGCAGCATATGAGAATGTGAATTTCCCCTTGGGATTAATAAAGTATCTATCTATCTATTTATCTATCTATCTAGCATAAAGTGAGACAGAAGCCGAAAGTAGAAAGCATTTAGTGGTGAGAGCAATTTAAACAGTTAATAAATGGACTTAGAGAGGGCCATTAAATATTAAACAGATACTGCAGTTTTGTTAAATGCAGACTCTTAGGAATGAAAAGTCAAAAACAAGATCTCCTTAATATTTTTTTGGTTTTGTCTAGACAACACTGAAATCAGAAGAAAATAAAATGGAGACATGATCTGAAGCAAGTCACTTCATCTGCCTGTGTTCCAATTGGAAAACCAAAAGAAATGTAGCCAATCATATCTCAGATGTTGTAAGTTACTTGAAAAAGATTACAACAACTTTAGAAAGAGATCTCACAAAATATAACATGTTTTTCAAACCAAATTCTCAATTTTCAGTGTTTTCACCTCAGTTTTTCTAAAGCTATTTCTTGTAAAGAATGCTAAGAGAAACATAGTTGATTCTTAAATTAATCTTTTTTTTTAAGTCTCAAGAGCCATCAAGAATCAGCCTTTTAACAGTAACATTTTCCAACAGTGAATTCAATTTCAAAAGGGCTTAACTGTCACCCAAACAAAGCTCAATCACCTTTCGGAATTTGGCTGCCTATGAAGCCTGTATCTAAGATTCTTACATGTACAGCAGATTTTAGCTGATCCAGCACCTCAAGCTCAGGGCCATTGAACTCAAACAGGGAATGGATCGCATGTGTTGTACTAAAGAGATGGAGACTCTTGCCCAGAAACACATCTTATTTTTGTATAGTGCTCTTTACTGAGTGTAGATTTAGAGCACTGTGAACAAATTATTTCAGAAAATTCAAGTG
The DNA here is from genome assembly GCA_026402145.1 of Polypterus bichir lapradei. Classification (NCBI taxonomy): domain Eukaryota; kingdom Metazoa; phylum Chordata; class Cladistia; order Polypteriformes; family Polypteridae; genus Polypterus; species Polypterus bichir. Next base: position 31,024,732 of record JANRMT010062793.1, read on the forward strand.
TAGATTATACTAATTACTAAATACAGAATTAGTACGTATAAAATACAGATTTGTTAAAACACACAGAAAATGAAGTATAAACTGATTAATATAAATGGAAACTAACAATATCTGTCCATTAATTAATTGATGAACCATGGCAAGTTGACAATGCAGGATCAGACACAGTCACAGTCCTGGAGACCTCAGCCAGCTAGCTGTCTACCTCTTCCTGGACATTCTATAGTGGAGTTGGCATTGGACCATGCAATCTGATTAGTGAATCTTTCATTCAATACTCCTTTCATCTGTGATGATATATCCATATGCACAAGACCTGCTTGGCAGTAGAGCTGTGCCTCCAACTACCATATCTAGAAACTGAGAAATAAAAGCACAATAGAGAAGAGTGAAAAAACACACACACTCATTCTGAACCATCTTATAGTCCTATCATCTTTGGGATGTCAGAGGAAAGTGTAGTAACTGCTGAAAAAATCCACATAGCCACAGGTAGAACAAGAAATAGATGCTGCACTCCATTTGTTCATTTGCGCATTAGGATTTTACATAAGACTCATTATTGCAATGAACACAGTATTGTTATTCTGAAGGCAATACCAATTAATATGAAGATCACACAGGTATCTGGGTACAATAAAAGTTTATAAAAATTGTACTTATACTTCTGCACAAATGACTAACAGAAATACACTAATCAGAGCTATTTAGCAGCTCTAGTCAGGGTATTCTAGACTAAAGTAGAGAGGCTTCAGCTTAGATATTTAGATATAAAAGCTGAGGTGGAAAGGGCATTATTTATATTAGCAGACAGATCATTCCACAGAATTGGGGCCCTGTAACTAAAAGCTTGACCTCCTACTAGTATTTTATCAATCCTTGAAATCTTAAGTAGCTTTGCATCTTGAGATCTCAGTGTGTCCTCTGGTTTGTAAGTAATGATAAGTTCAGAGAAGTAAGTAGGTAAGTTTAGATGTCTTTTAAAGGGATAGTGTGCACCCCAAAAATGATGCAGTAGGAAACTCCAGAACAGAGAAATAAAAATAGGTGGATCACAGTCAAACGTAACAGCATGACAAGAGATGCACACTGTACTTGGACATCTACCCAAGTGTTTGAGGTTTCCAACCATTTTCAGGACCTTGCAGAGCTGGATGGTAGTTTGATAAGTTTGAGGTGATAGGTGGGGATAAGGAGCTCAAGAAAAGAGCAGCAGTGACAGTATGGGACTCAGTTATTAGGAGGATTTAGACACAGGTGTGCTCCAGAGATGGAGAACCTCATACAATGTGTTGCATTCTGGGTGTACAGGTAAGAGACATCTCTGGAAAAGTGGATAGGCTCTTGGCCAGAGCAGGGGTCCATATTGGGACAAATAACATATACTGTATAAGGGCAAACTATCAGTTCTGCAATTAAAATTTAAAGAGTAAGATGCCAAAAAGAAGAGCAGAACTAACAAGATGGTCTTCTCTGATGATCTGCTTGTGTCACACCAGTCCAGGTAAGACTAAGGAGATTAGCAAGCTTAACGCATGGTTCAAATATGGGTGAGGTCAGAGAGACATAGATTTATATTGAGTATTGGAACTCCTTCTGCAATAAGTGGATTGTGTTCCACTGTGACAAGCTGCATTTGTACTGAAGGGGTATCAATGTATTGAGGAGGTATCAGATGAGTAGGTTGGTTGAGGATTGTTTAAACTAGGGCAGTGGTGGCAAACCGATGGAACGCTGCCAGAGGGGGCAATCAGAGCCCTCTCTGTGGGCATGCACACCGTCACCCCAGCATACAGTTTGTTACTAGCAAGCCTGATGGACGCGGGGCCGGACTGCTCCCCTCCACCTCTCCACGTGCACCTAAGGACATTTCTCACATCACTCGCCCCTCTGCCCAGCAGCACAATGGGAGTGCTTCCTCCCTCCCCTGTCTGGGGTAGGGTGGGTGGCTCACATGCGGCGTGAGGGTGCGGTGCAGTCTGTGGCAAAAGTGATTCCTATGCTGGGGTTTGAGAGGAGCTAGGTTGGAGGGGATGTGGTATAGCTGGTCCACAGCTCAAAATTGAAAAGGCCAGTTTTAATAGATAATCGCCACACTCGCGGCTTAGAGGGGGACATGTTAGTGCGGCCTGAGCGGTTCCCGGGAGCTTTGTGATGCGGGCGGTCCTCCCTTAAGTGCACAGGTGAGGAGTCATCCACATTTGTAATTGTTGCTGGGAGCTGCTAATCGCCACACCTGATCCACATCCCCATAATATATAAAAGAAGCGCGAGGCAGATGGAAAGGGGAAAAAAGAGAGAGAGAGAACGGGAACAGGGGTTAAGGGGGAAAACCTGTGTGAAACACTTGAGAAGATAGAAGGGATGACAAAGGACAGCACAGTTAGTTCTGAAAATGAAATCCTTAAAGTGTGGAATTCTCTGCCAAATAATTTTAAGTCAATGAAAGCACTTGGGATTGCTTTCCTTACTTTGTTTGGATCATCTTAGGCTTGTGAGCAGCTGTTTTCAGCTCTGAATTATATCAAATCTGACACCAGAAACAGACTAACAGTGACCTGAGTGCTGCATGTGTTGCTCTCAAACTTACAAAGTATGAGCCAAAGTTAGACAAATTATCAGCATGCATACAACAGCAAAAATCACATTAATTGTTCTAAAGCATGCCAAATGCAAACTTTTACCTTTCAATAAAAAGTTGTTTGTATTATTGAAAGCTCTGTTTTTCAAAGAAGTATCGGGCGTGCTAATTGATAATGTTCTTGACATAGTAAATTCGTCATTAGATACGGGGGTCTTCCCAGACTGTCTTAAGACTGCTGTAGTTAAACCCCTACTTAAGAAACATAATCTCGACCCCTCGGCTCTTGAAAATTTTAGAAAATTTTAGATCCATCTCTAACCTGCCTTTCGTAAGTAAAATTCTGGAGAAGGCAGTCATTATGCAGTTAAATGACCACGTCAATAAACTTGGTCAATTTCAGTCGGGTTTTAGAACAAATCACAGCACAGAAACTGCACTCGTTAAACTAGTAAATGATTTGCGGGTAAATGCAGACAGAGGCCATTTATCTGTTCTTATCCTCTTAGATCTGAGTGCCGCATTTGACACTATTGATCATAATATTCTTAGAAATCGCCTCAGTCAATGGGTGGGCCTCTCTAGCAGTGTCTTAAATTGGTTTGAATCCTACCTGGCAGGGAGAAAATTCTTTGTTAGTTGTGGTAATTACAACTCAAAGACACATGATATCTGATATGGTGTTCCACAAGACTCTATCCTGGGTCCGCTGCTCTTCTCAATCTACATGCTTCCGTTAGGTCAGATTATCTCAGGGCACAACGTGAGCTACCACAGCTATGCTGATGACACACAGCTGTATTTATCAATAGCACCTGATGACCCCGATTCTCTTGATTCACTAACACAATGTCTGACTTGTATCTCAGAATGGATAAATAGTAACTTTCTCAAGTTAAATAAAAAGAAAACTGAAATCTTAGTGATTGGCAATAATGGATACAATGAGGCTATTAGGAATAAACTACATACATTAGGATTAAAAGTCAAGATGGAGGTAAAAAGCTTAGGGGTAACTGTTGACTGTAATCTAAATTTTAAATCGCATATTAATCAAATCACTAGGACAGCATTTTTTCACTTAAGAAACATAGCAAAAGTTAGACCTCTTATATCATTGAAAGATGCTGAGAAATTAGTTCACGCGTTTGTTTTCAGTCGACTAGATTACTACAACGCACTCCTCTCAGGACTACCCAAAAAAGACATAAATCGTTTGCAACTAGTGCAGAATGCAGCTGCTAGAACCCTAACTAGAAAAAGAAAATCTGAGCACATCTCTCCAGTTGTTATGTCACTACACTGGTTACCTGTGTCATTCAGGATTGACTTTAAAATTCTGCTTATGGTTTATAAAGCCTTAAATAATCTCGCCCCATCTTATATATCGGAATGTCTGACACCTTATATTCCAAATCGTAACTTCAGATCCTCAAATGAGTGTCTCCTTATAATTCCAAAAGCTAAACTTAAAAGAAGTGGTGAGGCGGCCTTCTGCTGTTATGCACCTAAAATCTGGAATAGCCTGCCAATAGGAATTTGCCAGGCTAATACAGTGGAGCACTTTAAAAAACTGCTGAAAACACATTACTTTAACTTGGCCTTCTCATAACTTCACTGTAATCAAAATCCTGATACTCTGTATATCCAACTCATTATAATAACTATTCATGGCGGCTCTAAAATCTGTACTAACCCCTACTCTCTCTTCTGTTTCCTTTTCCGGTGTCCTTTTGGTGGTGGCACAAGCACCGTGATGTTCCAACAATGATGGATGGATTAAAAGCCAGAAGTCTGTATGACCATCAACATCAAGTGACTCCATGAGAATCCTATCTACAAAGAGGACTACTTCATTTATGTTAGGTGGAATGCCCAGAGGGGACTGGGTGGTCCCGTGGCCTGGAACCCCTGCAGATTTTATTTTTTTCTCCAGCCGTCTGGAGTTTTTTTTTTTTTTTCTGTCCACCCTGGCCATCGGACCTTTTCTATGTTAACTAATGTTGTCTTATTTTAATTTCTCATTTTGTCTTTTATTTTTCTTTTCTTCATTATGTAAAGCACTTTGAGCTCCTTTTTGTATGAAAAAGTGCTATATAAATAAATGTTGTTGTTGTTGTTGTTATTGTGTTTTTCTTTCAAGACAAAAGATGTTAATGTATAAGTTGTTTTTTCTAAACTAAAACCTCAGTATTAAGGTTAAATTGCCGTGTTGGCACTTTGAGATAAATAAGTGGGTTTTGAGTTACAGTTTGGACACTCGGTCTCTAAAAGATTCTCCATTACTGAACTAGGGAATGATAGGCAGGGAATTTAGGAAAGGCCAGGATAAGAACTTCAAATATAGGAACAAACTATAGTTTAATATCACACACACAGTAACTTCAACAGACTCTAGTTTAATATCACACACATAGTAACTTTTCTTCCTCTCTTACACACACACACACACACACACACACACACACGCACACACACACTGTTCTCAGCTTCTCAGGTCTGCATGGCCCCATCAGAATTTTCACGCCAAAAACACCACAGATTGAAAGGCCCCCAACTCACTAAATGGTAGCATGGGATCACTTCAAGAGGGGAACAAAGTCCTCTGAGCTATTGAGAAGGGCTGTCTACCTGAGGTTTTGTTGTTCCTGTTTATGGTGGTCAAGGCATGGATGTGGAGTAACACCTCAGGCTGCCAGAGGGAGCTGTAGGCAGGACATCTGGAAGACACCCAAGACACTGTGAGTAGACACTACCCAGGTCTTTAAGTGTCCCTCCAGGCCACAAAGCAGTTGTTTTTTGGAGTCAAGAGGTGACATACTGGCACAAGGAAGTGAGGCCAGAGTATGGAAAGAGAGAACTGTTCAAAGGAAGGGTAAAAGAGAATTCTGTTGTATTGCAGGTAAGGTGACCAACCACCCCTTATGGTGGTCAGGGATAATCACCTCTACACGTTGACCATGTGGGGTATTAGGACTTTGGTTCTTTTTCACTTTTTTATGTACTTTGTCTTCTCCCTATTTAATTATCCTCCTCTTGTAATAAAATACCATCTTATTTACTATTTGTGGCCTCTTTAATTGTTATTTTGGTTCAGGGGTGGCTTATATGTGCCTTCTACTGCCTAGAATGCTTCATTTCTATGCTGCTGTCCATTAAAATCGATATGAATTTATGTACAGATAAAACATTCATTGTGTAATGTAGTTTAAGTCAGTCCTTGATGTTTATACTTTGCTGTACACTGCGGCATTTTACGTTATTACTCAAAAGCACAGCCACTATTTTCTAGACATTGTAATAAACAACAAATATCTGTATATTCAGTCTTCCCTTCTTAACCGGTTCATGTTTGTAGAGAACTGGTACTTACCCTAATAGCATTGGCACAGAATGGGAACAAGCTCTGAATGGAGCGCCAGTTGGTCAAAGGACACTCTGTGCCACACACACTTGCATTCAGTCATACTGGGCCCAATTACTCTTGAGAAGTAAACTGGCATATGTAACATAGGGCTGTTGGAGGAAATCTAGTGCAGACGTGTGCAGATCATGCAAACCCTGTGCTGGCAGTGTCCAGTTGAAGATTAGAACACAGGACACAGGAGTGAGGCATCAGTGCTAACCGCTGCACTCCCTGATGAAAGATCACATTGAAACAGATGTTGCCTGCTCGGATGACTACTCACAACTACAATGTTTAACCACTTTACCAGTGTAAGTGCCAGATTGGATGGACTGGCATCCCGACTGGGGTCAGGAATGATTACCTGCCTGACCAGGAAGCCATGATGGAAGAAGTCCAAGATTGGAGACACAACCCGACTGGGATGGTCCTCAGTTTCAGTCCCATTCAGGATGATCAAATAATGAAAGGACAAGGAATGAATGGACCTATTGTCCCCCAACGCGAAAGGTGGCAATGCTCCCCTGGCTGAAACACAGTATGGACACCCGCAGGGTTGCCTGGGTACTGTAGTCTGGAAGGGCAATCCTGCCAGGGTTCTTGAGCACCGAAGGGGGGTGCTATGCAGAATGAAAATCATTATTTTGGATAGCTTCTGCATGACCTAGAAATGCTTGTCCAGGGGAGAATCGGGTGGCAGATGGCGAAAGCTCATGTGGAGGAGTGAAAGGAGGTCTTTAATAACATCAAGTACTGTGTTGGATTGTTAAAGAAATCCTGTGAATGTGACTCTGGGTAGTAAAAAACTTTTATTTATTTATTTATTTATTTGTGGAGATGTGTCTGGTATTCAGGACTCTGTGGTACCCCCTTGTGGTCACACTGGCTTTCCAAGTAATACTTCACACCCATTTAGAATTATAATTCTCCCATTTTAAAATGAAGTTGTGCTATACAAATTTCAAGCAAACCTCTGCAATTTTGTGTTATTCTTTTTACTATGAATAAACCATTGCTGTTTTTCATTTTGACTCCACAAAATGTAATATACATTACTCATTTTTCAGGAGAACATTTAATTCTGAATTCACTACCTGAACACAGGTGTTGATCTTCTATGAAACTAATGAAGCTTAAGCTTTTGGGCCCCCTAATCCTGGAGGGGCCACAGAAGTGACTTTAGTACACATTTCTTAAAAGTGTTGGGTGTCTGGTGTATGAGAAGGGGGTTTTAAAAAAATAATAAAAATAATATAGTGCAAATCAATGCACAATTAATGTTCAAATAAAATGTAATATGATATGACAAAACTGTATGTGAATATCTTGTTAGTAAAAACAGAAAGAAAAGTTTTTTTTTTGTAAAATGTGCTTCATGTAGTATGTCTACTCATAGGTGTCAGAAATGAAAGATTATACTGACCGTGGTCTTTTCTATGTTTTATTTCATCATTCTATGATACATCATGCAATATATAACATTTCTCCAACTTGCATCTCCCCATAAATTGAAAACTATAAGGGTTTATTTATTTACACCAATGACTTTGACATGTGAGATAACCCAGTACAGCAAGTTTAATCAAAATCTGAGATGTACTGTAGTTGATAAATGTTTAAAAAATGGTAGTGATCAGTCGTAGAACAATCCCACTGAAGAAGATAACAGTGGTTACCCAGATCTCATTGCTGGTTGGGAAGGGGCTCCCATAACAGTTTGTGCTTCTGAACCCCATAAATATAGATCAGTTGCTGCCTGGATAGACAATATTCACAGAGAGTTTACATTTAATTCTTTAAGAGTCTTTGTATGTCGTTACCTTTGTCTAATTCTTTCTTAGTTTCCATTATAATATTATATGCGCATCAGACTTTACATATATTGAGTTACTTGAATTCAATAATTCACTGTGATGCAACAAAAATTTCATGTCATAGGCATGTACATTCATTGCAGTTCATAGCTGTGGTCAAAAACCAAAGGCAAGAATTCAAGCAGTTAGAATGAAACTTTCTCTGCAAACCCAACTGCATCATTTTTTCACATTTTTACTCTTCCACACCCCTGTGTTATTAATGGCTTCAATGTATAAATATAACTGTCTTAACTATAATTTTAGGGGGAATTGTGAAAAATATTGTTACACCCTATACCCACATCACATGCCTCTCATAAAATCCACACACAAGCCATTTATTTTTATTAATGCCTAACATGTGCAAAAGGGAGGCCTAAGATCAGACAGGAGATAGAAATATGAGCAATAAATGTTTTACAGGGAATAGCATTAACACCAGAACTGACATTGGCAGTACACAGGAAGAGTAAAAAGAAGCTAAAAGCAAAAAAGTAAACAAAAGATTTAATCTTCAGGACATGTTGCCCGATTGCTTGTTGAATGTGGAGGGAAAGAGCAACACAGGATAAAGACAGAGCTCACTAAGACTTCATTAGAATCAGAACTGCAGCTCAATATGCTGTTGAAAGTGGGTGGGTACTGCAAGGTTTGTGCGCTCTGGAAAGGTGGTACATAGGGGCACTAACAAATTGAAGAGAAAGTGGAGGCTTGCACACAAAAACACCATTCTTCCTCAGAACAATGGAGGGCAGACCACACAGTATTTGGTGGTGATGCCTGACTCTCAGTAAATGGAGGGGATCAGGCCAGAAAGGTCAGGCAGGAATTTAGAACACCTCTGGACTTATAGGTAGCAACACATGGTTCTAAACTAGAATTTTGATTCAAAAAACCGAAACCTGCCAGTGCCCATTGCAGCTCAACCTAAACCTTACCATTCTCAAGGGAGGTTGTACTCAAACCCTCCTGTAACTTTGGCAGTTTGTACTTTTACATTAATTGACCTTACATCCAGTTTCCATTTTCTGTTGTTGTATATCCGTTTCCTGTTACAAAATACAAATCCTCAGTAAAATATAGACACTTATCTCCAAATAGATTTTATCTGCAACAATTTAAGAGTCATGTTTTGAAATCTACACCCAGCCACTAACTATTGATTTAGCAAAACAAATTCTTTTGAGCTTCCTCTCACAACTTAGAGATGTACTGATGACCCTAATCTGGTCTGTCATGAGCGAGTGTGTGCCCTGAAGATTAATTCAAGTGCGATTTTTGTGTTTTGCCTGTTACCACTGCCTCTTGCATAATTTTACTGGTAAAGGGGGTAATAACAAGAAAACAGAACCAAATCTAAAAACAAACAATAACATACCCCCTTTCCAAAGAGGACCCTTAACATAGAAAGAAATAAAACTAAAAATGCACCCCTCAAAAATTAGACATTACTAAATAAAATTAAAATAAAATTAAAATTATTAAATAAAAAATCAAGCTACCTACTGTATTCTTTCTCATCACTAGAGGCTAAGCCAGCAGCAACACATTCAGGTTAAAGTCCCATCCTAGAATGGATGCCGGTCCAACAGATGGTGCTATTAAACACACACACACACACACACACACA
>JANRMT010062793.1:31034304-31071690 GCA_026402145.1 Polypterus bichir lapradei
ATATATATATATATATATATATATATATATATATATATATATACAGTAATCCCTCGCTATATCGCGCTTCAACTTTCGCGGCTTCACTCTATCGTGGATTTTATATGAAAGCATAACTAAATATATAACGCGGATTTTTCGCTGCTTCGCGGGTTCTGCGGACAATGTGTCTTTTTACTTCCTGTACATGCTTCCTCAATTGGTTTGCCCAGTTGATTTCATACAAGGGACGCTATTGGCGGATGGCTGAGAAGCTAACCAATCAGAGCACGCAGTTGAGTTCCTGCGTGATGAATGCAGTGTTAACCAGGAAGTCTCGTCTCGCTCATTCAGCATCAACGTGTTTCGCTGTGTAAAGAGTTGTGCTCTTTTGTGTTTATCTTTGTGCATAGTCAAGCCCTTCATTATGGCTCCAAAACAATCTGCTACTGCTTCAGGGGCCGTGCCCAAGCGCAAGAAGAAGATGTTAACGATTGCCGAAAAGGTAAACGTTTTGGATTTGTTGAAGGCTATGATTCTTTTCATTTAAAAAGTAGGAAAGGAATATAAGATCTACGGCCGCAGTGTCCTTTTAACCAGGGTGCAAAACGAGTTGTAAGTGGATGTAATAAGGCAGTAGTCTGGATGGAATCTGCTTTAGGGATTTGGATTGAAGACTGCCAGAAGAAGAACAACGGCAGTGCTACACAATCGCCTGAAGTGGCTCCTTTACAAGGGCTGTAACGCTCTCCTTTGTTGTGCAGTAAAATTAAACTCATTGTTATCGGACAAGTCATCGTGTCATTGTTGGTGAGTAACCATAATTAATTTTCTTCTTACAGTGCTTAGTACATGTACGTACGTTTAGTGTCACTGTACACACATTTACTGTATACTATTTTTCTTGCATTGTACGTATTTATTGCTGGTGGCCTGTCTATCGTAATGGCTGTAAAATATGTGATATCGGAGACACTCAATATCTTTAAAATAATATTTAGGTTTTACTGTATATAAAAAGTGTGTTTATATACATAATTTCATGAATCTTACCTAATATCTAAGAGAATACAAAGGGATTATGCTGTATAACTCTGTGGGAAATATTTATAAACACTGTGGGAGAGTTTATAAGGGCTTAAAATATATAAAAATAACCATACAAACATATGGTTTCTACTTCGCGGATTTTCACCTATCGCGGGGGGGTCTGGAACGCAACCCCCACGATCGAGGAGGGATTACTGTATATATATACTGTATATATACTAGCAAAATACCTGCGCTTCGCAGTGGCGAAGTACTGCCTTAAAATTTTTATTAAGAAGAAAATTAAACCTTTTTAAACTGAGGGAAAATATACCAATAATTATTTGTTAAGGATCTCTTTGTATACCACATTGTCAGTTCGGCCCTCCGGTTGTAATATGACCAAGCTGTGAGCTGAGCTTACTCTTGAGCATGCAATGTACAGTTGGCCTTGTGAAAAGTAATCTTGTTTCAAATCTCACAGCTTGGATTGCTGCTGTCACAATCGGTTTGAGTTTCATGGTTTGTTTCAATTACGACAGTATTTGCAGGACTTGTGTTGAAGTGACATTCGGCATCTGTCAAGCGTTGTAAGCATACAACCGGTTTCATCGATAACTTCACATCCAGCTTTTGAGAGTTTAAACATTCATAAACATCAAAGTGTCCACTACTGAAATCGTCACCCGTGAATCTAAGATGTTTAAGAGGCATTGGTGGTTGTCGAAAGGTGAAAAATATTTGGCCATTTCGGTACACTTGAAAGCGACAACCGAACAATTCAGTGGCAGCCATCAACTCACATGCAGAACCATAGGTGAAGGGCTTAAGCATTTCACTCTTATAGTGCTCCTATGTAGTATAATTATCTCCTGTACCGTCATCAGTCCACACCTTGAACCTGTCCCAGTCATTCAATACATAAGACACAATGTTCCTCCGGATATCAAGAGTGAGCCTGATATGGCCGTGCAATATGTAACAAAGAGAATGGAAACGGCAGGTGCCCTCTCCGGGCATGGAAACTACTCGGTAAGTGACAGTTCTCTTATCGATGGTGATCACCTCGATAGACATGTTAATGTGGGTACGGTTGGAATGATAAAGGAAATGGGTACCTGAACAATGTAAAGTAAGTCTAAAATACCTACACAATAACTATAATCATAATAAACGAACAATAAAACAGCGGAGAAGCCGTTGATTAAATAAAAAGGCTGTAGTTATCAGCAGGAAGACATGAATCCCGTGGCGAAACAAGGAAGGGAATGTAGAGACTGGAGCGATGGACGGCCTTATATAGGCACTCAGCCAACAATGTGGGAGGCATTGGAATGGGGGACCCAACACCGCCTCACATGGTGACCGAGCTGCAGGCTATGGACGTATATATGTACGTAAGTAGGATTCAGTTAGCGTTGGGAACCTGCGTACCAAATTTCTTGAAGATGGGCCCATAAGTAACAAAGACCATTGAAAAGTTCAATATGGCGGCCGACAGTGGCATCATAACACCGAAATAAGTATGTACATTGGTTTCGGTTAGATCAGGGATGCCACCTACCAAATTTCATGAAGATGGGGCCATAAATAAGAAAGTTCAACATGGCGGACGTTGTTGACCGTTATGACCAATACGCATAGAATTTCAAAATGAAACCTCCTTAACTTTTTTAAGTAAGCTGTAAGGAATGAGCCTGCCAAATTTCAGCCTTCTACCTACATGGGAAGTTGGAGAATTAGTGACGTTGGAAAATTCAATATGGCAGCCGACAGTGGCATCATACCACTGAAATAAGTATGTACATCGGTTTCGGTTATCGCAGTGAAGCCGTCTACCAAATTTCGTGAAGATGGGGCCATAAATAAGAAAGTTCAACATGGCGGACGTTGTCGACTGTTATGACCGTTACACGTTGAATTTCGAAATGAAACCTGCTTAACGATTGTAAGTAACCTGTAAGGAATGAGCCTGCCAAATTTCAGCCTTTTACCTACACGGGAAGTTGGAGAATTAGTGACGTTGGAAAGTTCAATATGGCGTCATACTACCGAAATAAGTATGTACATCGGTTTCGGTTAGCGCAGGGAAGCCGCGTACCAAATTTCGTGATGATGGGGTCAGTCTTCCACCTACACGGGAAGTTGGAGAATTAGTGACGTTGGAAAGTTCAATATGGCAGCCGACAGTGGCATCATACCACCGAAATAAGTACGTACATCGGTTTTGGTTAGCGCAGGGAAGCCAGCTACCAAATTTCGTTAAGATGGGGCCATAAATAAGAAAGTTCAACATGGCGGACGCTGTCGACCGTTATGACCGTTACGTGTAGAATTTCGAAATGAAACCTGGTTAACTTTTGTAAGTAAGCTGTACGGAATAAGTGTGCCAAATTTCAGCCTTCTACCTACACAGGAAGTTGGAGAATTAGTGATGAGTGAATCAGTCAGTCAGTCAATGAGGGCTTTGCCTTTTATTAGTATACTAGCAAAATACCCGCGCGTCGCAGCGGCGAAGTACTGCCTTAAAATTTTTATTAAGAAGAAAATGTAACCTTTTTAAACTGAGGGAAAATATGCCAATAATTATTTGTTAAGGATCTCTTTGTATACCATGTTGTCAGTTCGGCCCTCCGGTTGTAACATGACCAAGCTGTGTGCTAAGCTTACTCTTGAGCATGTAACTTACAGTTGGCCATGTGAACAGTAATCTTGTCTCAAATCTCACAGCTTGGATTGCTGCTGTCATAATCGGTTTGAGTTTCATGGTTTGTTTCAATTACGATAGTATTTGCAGGATTTGTTGTGTTGAAGTGACATTCGGCATCTGTCAAGCATTGTAAGCACACAACCGGTTTCATCAATAAAATCACATCCAGCTTTTGAGAGTTTAAACACTCATAAACATCAAAGTGTCCACTACTGAAATCGTCACCTGTGAATCTAAGATGTTTAAGAGGCATTGGCGGTTGTTGAAAGGTGTAAAATATTTGGCTATTTGGGTACACTTGAAAGCGACAACCGAACAATTCAGCGGCAGCCATCAACTCACATGCAGAACCATAGGTGAAGGGCTTAAGCATTTCACTCTTATAGTGCTCCTGTGTAGTATAATTATCTCCTGTACCGTCATCAGTCCACACCTTGAACCTGTCCCAGTCATTCAATACATACGACACAATGTTCCTCCGGATATCAAGAGTGAGCCTGATATGGCCGTGCAATATGTAACAAAGAGAATGGAAAAGGTAGGTGCCATCTCCGGGCATGGAAACCACTCAGTAAATGACAGTTCTTTGATCGATAGTGATCACCTCGATAGACATGGTAATGGGGGTTGGAATGATAAAGGAAATGGGTACCTGAGCAATGTAAAGTAAGTCTAAAATACCTATACAATAACTATAATTGTAATAAACAAACGTCGTTGACCGTTATGACCATTACGCGTAGAATTTCGAAATGAAACCTGCTTAACTTTTGTAAGTAAGCTGTAAGGAATGGGCCTGCCAAATTTCAGCCTTCTACCTACACGGGAAGTTGGAGAATTTGTGACGTTTGGAAAATTCAATATGGCGGCCGACAGTGGCGTCATACCACCGAAATAAGTACGTACATCGGTTTTGGTTAGCACAGGGAAGCCACCTACCAAATTTCGTGAAGATGGGGTCATTCTTCTACCTACACGGGAAGTTGGAAAATTGGTGACATTGGAAAGTTCAATATGGCGGCCGACAGTGGCATCGTACCATCGAAATAAGTAAGTACATCGGTTTCGGTTAGCGCAGGGAAGCCGCCTACCAAATTTCGTGAAGATGGGGCCATAAATAAGAAAGTTCAACATGGCGGACGTTGTCGACCGTTATTGACCGTCATGACCGTTACGTGTAGAATTTCGAAATGAAACCTGCTTAACTTTTGTAAGTAAGCTGTAAGGAATGAGCCTGCCAAATTTCAGCCTTCTACCTACACGGGAAGTTGTAGAATTAGTGATGAGTCAGTGAGTGAGTGAGGGCTTTGCCTTTCATTAGTATAGATATATATGTAGATTACATTTATAGTTGTACTCTGTCATTACAGAGTTATCTCCCTATTATAAAAAAAAAAATCCTGGAGAGAAACACTAGGGAGACGAGACGTGATCTTCATGTTAAGATCATGGAAGACAGTTAAAAGACCCGCAAGACGAAAGCGACTGGCCACGGAGCGTCTCGCGGGGATCTTAAACATGAAACTTTGTGCCAAGAGATTGACCCAGGACCTTCTCGTGGGGACACAGAACATGAGATTCTTGCAAGACACGCCCTACTTACAACCAAATAAGAGCACGGGCAGCAACACACTCAGTCATGCAAAGGCCTTGAGCACATGTAGATCCAGGGGTCTCAGGCATATAAAGCGTATAAGGACAATACGTTATAAATGAAACATAGACGACTAAACGAAAAAGAAAGCAGCGTGGAGAAAAGAGACTCAAAAGCATTGGAGAGACAAAAAAGAAAAAGAATAAAAAAGGTGCAAATTCAGAAAATAAGGAAAGTAATTATCAGCCCGGAATAAGTGGAATTGAAAAAAAGCATGTCTAATCAGGCTCAAAATTAAAAGACGGAGAGTAAAAGACAAAGTACAACTTCATAAAGACATTCACAAAAATTGGCACTATATACATGCAGAGCAGGTTAGAGATTATGAAAGCAGTGGAATTCGAAAGGCTCAGAAAAAAAAAATGCTGGCACAGTACACATATGGAGAAAGTTAAAGAATATGAAAGTAGGAAAATTAGAAGTATAAGAAAGTAAAGATCGCAGTAGCTCAAACAAACGGAAATTATTACTTGAAAAAGGGAAAATAATCACCACGGACCAGATGTCATTAAAAAGCAAGCAGGACATAGCGAGGTAAGAAATAAAAGACAGAATAGAAAACAAAGTAAAATGTCATAAAGAGGTTGAAAAACAAGGGGGGCCAAACACATGCAGAGCAGGTTAGAGATAATGAAAACTGGAATTCAAAAGACTCAAAAAAGCGTAGGCATGAAACACATGCAGAGCAAGATACAGAATATGAAAGCAGAACAAAACGACAGTGTCAAAACAAAAAAAGTAAACATTGCATTAGCGCAAAAAAAGAGAAACAACGAAAAGACGAATAGAGATCGAATATATGGACATAGGTGAAATGTCAGAAGTATGTAAATATTGTAAGGCTTTGAAGTTTAAGTCAGAGAATTTCAAAAACGTGGTTTACCTCACATGCATTTATTGGTTACTTTACAAAAAAAATTATTAACTACTGATGATGTAGATCATGTTGTCTGTGCTGAAATTCCAAACAGAGAAACCTATCCTGAATTATGGTACAAAGTCATTAAACACATGTCTCACAGAGCTCATTTAAAAGATTCAGTATATTGGGACTCGAAAGATTCCAAATATTGTTTTTACAGAAGTTCTGAAATTAAAGTGAAACTAATGAAATAGCAACAATTCAAAGACAAAAAAATCTTAAAAGTGTGTATCCGGAAAACAAAATACGGGGGTTGGTGAGTGAAACGTGCAGGGGGCGAAGTTCCCTAGTTTTACATATAAAAATTTAATTTCTGTTATATCATTTTAATTTTATTATTTTGATGGTGGAGTCAGGACAGTAACATTTTGGGTTGAGTTCTCATTGTGAGAACTGTTAATCGCCTGTAGCAAACGCATCAGCTGCTACTGCGTGACTGCTGCCATTATGACACGGGATGTGCTCTGACTGGGTGTCCAAAAGCACACAAGTCCTAAAAGCTCTTCCAAAAATGCCCATTAGAAGGTGAAATCGCATCAAAAAACCCAGCTTGATACGAGAAGGGCCATTTAGAATCTTTATAAAATAAAAGATGTATTTCCAAAGTTCTGTTAAATAGTGAAACTCCGCAGAGCACAAAAAGACAAAAAGGAGTTGTCAGTAAAGCAATCCAAAGCAAACTAAAGTCCTAATGTGAAATACCAAGAAATACAGAGGGAAATGACAAAAAACAGTAAATCATTAAGTACAATAATTGACAAAAAGCACAAGAACTCACCATTCCTAAGTGCATTTGAAATGAACTGCCAGGACCTGTGTAATACCCTCCAGGCAGAGAAAAGTTCCTGGTGGTGATTGTCAGGTGGCCCCGACACTTGTGAGACCAAATACATAGAACATAACAAAGGAAGCTTATATACATAAACAAAATCCAAAATAAAAATTGATGCACATAGTCAACATAAACAGACAAGTCAAGAATGAAAAGAATTAACAAAAGAGACAGAAAACATGAATTTGAACCCTAGCCATGGAAGGAACCCTGGCTGAGATACAACAGGATGTTAAATTTGCAATCAGTATACAAGATTGTGATGACATTGCTCATGAAACTCAAAAACAGGCTTTAACCCAAAAATTAGGCCTCAAAGCTTATATAAGGTCTAAAACCAAAATCAGCCTGGCTTCAGGCTCAGGGAGCAGGTTTTAAAGTTCAAAAGGAGTGAAGACTAATTACTTTATTGTCATGGTTCTGCTTGTTTGTGTTTTGTAATCTCTGTTTAAGTTCCTTTTTTATGTCGTCTTTGTTTAGTTTAAATTTTTTTTAATGTGTATTATACTTCTTATACTAATAAAAGGCAAAGCCCTCACTGTCTCACTGACTCATCACTAATTCTCCAACTTCCCGTGCAGGTAGAAGGCTGAAATTTGGCAGGCTCATTCCTTACAGGTTACTTACAAAAGTTAAGCAGGTTTCATTTCGAAATTCTACGCGTAACGGTCATAACTGAATCCTACTTACGTACATAAATACGTCCATAGCCTTCCGCTCGGTCGCCATGTGAGGCGGAGTTGCGTCCCCCATCCCCACACCTCCCACGTAATTGGCTGCCTGCCCATATAAAACCGCCTGTCGCTCCGGTCTCTTCATTCCCTTCCTTGCTTCGCCGCAGTATTCATGTTTCCTTGCTGATAACTACAGCCTTTTAATTTAATCCACGGCTTCTTTGCTGTTTTATTGTTCATTTATTACGATTATAGTTATTGTGTAGGTATTTTAGACTTAGTTTACTGTTCAGGTACCCATTTTCTTTACCGTTCCAACTGTACCCCCATTAACATGTCTATCGAGGTGATCACCATCAATCAAAGAACTGTCACTTACCGAGTGGTTTCCATGCCTGGAGATGCCGCCTGCCTTTTACATTCTCTTTGTTACGTATTGCACGGCCATATCAGACTCACTCTTGATATCCAGAGGAACATTGTGTCTTATGTATTGAATGACTGGGACAGGTTCAAGGTGTGGACTGATGCTGGTACAGGAGATAATTATACTACACAGGAGCACTATAAGAGTGAAGTGCTTAAGCCCTTCATCTATGGTTCTGCATGTGAGTTGATGGCTGCCGCTGAATTGTTCGGTTGTTGTTATAATACATTTTTCTTTAATATTTATGTCACTATATCTAGACAATACTGTTATGAGTTTCATTCACATGTGCATGCTAAGTTTGGCACACAGAGGCTCAGCATTTAGAATTGCTAGCCAAGCATAGACTAGATAGCCAAAGACAACTGGAGGATTGTATAGTCAGCCTAAACACAGAATAGTGTATTTCTGTCCTCTGTCAGCACAAAATCTTCTTTCCATGTTGGAAGAATAAGAACTGCAGTGTGAGCATGGTCCTATTCTTGTTGGAGGTGGGGTTACGTCTTTCCTGCCCTTGTGTGGAAACCAGAGAAGACCAGCAAGTGAAGCAGACATTATTTAAAGGCTTGGATAACAGCCAGACCCTTTGAAGCACGTGTCAGCAAAGTTCCAAAAACCCTCCCAGCATGGGGACGAAAAATGGCAGACTGTGTCGATCCAGATTCCCACCTGGATAAAGTCTTTGTCATATGTTTCCCGTCTGTAACCGCGTCAACTGTCAGTAAATGTAAGCTAAAGTATAATTTTCTCATGTGATTCTTGTACCGCCGTAATCACGATGGGAGGGATATCACCTTTTCTGTCATATTACTATATTGTTTAGTTATTTAATGTGCTGCAATTTCAAAAGAACACATTTCCGGAGAGCTAATGTCTCCTAAGGAAACAGTTGTCGCCTTCAAGTGTACCGAAATGGCCAAATATTTTACACCTTTGGAGAACCGCCAATGCCTCTTAAACATCTTAGATTCACAGGTGACGATTTGAGTAGTGGACACTTTGATGTTTATGAGTGTTTCAACTCACAAAAGCTTGATGCGAAGTTATCGATGAAGCCGGTTGTATGCTTACAACGCTTGACAGATGCCGAATGTCACTTCAACACAACAAGTCCTGCAAATACTGTCGTAATTGAAACAAACCATGAAACTCAAACCGATTATGACAGCAGCAATCCAAGCTGTAAGAAAACAGTAAAAAGGAGGCGTGTCAGACGTCGTGGTACATTTTCTGATGCAGCTAAACGGAAACAACTTTGTGACGCTGCTGCCAAATACTTCAGGCAGATTCACAAGTTCATAGACACACTGCCGCTAAATATTCGCAGGCAAATCCACAACTTAATACTGGGAATGCCTGTTAAACATTTTAGATTCACGAGTACTGATTTGGGTAGTGAACACTTTGATGAATGAAACCTGTTTTCTTTACAAACACGTCCTCCAAATATGAACCTGATTGAAAGAAATAATGATAATCAAATCCTTGATGACAGCACAACTCATAACAGTGACAAAACAATTACATTGACAATCATGTTACGTTATTTTTAAAATGTTTCCTTTTCTTTTTCATAACTTCTTTAACACACTACTTCCCCGCTGCGAAGCACGGGTATTTTGCTAGTATTTAATATAATATACTTCTGTATTATTGTATAGTTATGTGTACATTCATTTGTTCCGTTATGCCCCTTGTGCTTTTTGGGTTGTTCCCACAGGACCACCTGTCTGTCTCCATGTTGAACTGACCCCAGCCCTATAAAGGCAGAGGAGACTCAATGGGCTTGTGTACTACATTTTGTCTGTTCTTGGTGTGGTGAGTTCTTTTATATTCTGTAATTTATTGCACTCTGGATTTCTGATCTCTGCTTTGTTTTTTGACTATGTTTATTGGATTCTGTATTAGGTCTTTCAGTGCTTTAGGGTTGCCTTAAGGCAAATCCATTTTGGGTCCTTTACACTCTTTTGAGAATATTTTGTGAGATAAATCTCTTCTTTATAGTAAAGATACTTCATCTGCTTTTATTACATAGCCAGAGGTTTACAGTGATCTTCTCCCTGTAAGAGCAGTTGTTACAGTATTCTTGGGAATTATAGTTTTGCGGCCAGTTTCCCAGTTTCCCAGTTAGAGGGTCTGTTTCTTCCCTAAAGCCAGCAGGTCTCCCATGGGAATTGACTGCATCAAGTCTGCCTCTGTTGGGGTATACCAGTGAGGATTCAGGCTTGCTCCCCAGCCAGTGTGGAGGCCCCTGTGAAGACTGTGGTGAAGAACTCCCTGCATCATAAAATTTACAAGAAAGGGACAGGGGAGCTCTAGAAAAACCCTAGTCCAAAAATGGAAAAAACAGAGTTCTTAAATATTAATTCAGTGATTCTTAAACTTTTTTCTCACAACCCAGTCTTGCCTTTTGCATGTTTTCTTGACCCAAAATTGCCATGGTGTGTCATCTAGAAGAACCATGTGCCTTGTGCACCTGCTGGTGCTGCCAGTCATTGTCATTTCTCCTTTATAGAATTCTCTCAGAACAGCATCCCTTCCATCTTGGAGAATCGCCACTGATTGTCGTGGTTGGATGGGTTTTCACCTTCCAAGTGGCGGCCCACTGCAAGAATTTCTGGAAACCATGGTAATTCCCAAGTCAGCACATCCCATTTCCAGACATCATGCAACCCATAGTTTAAGAAACACTGTGTTAATTGAATCCTAATTTCCAAAAATGCAAAAGTAGAACATAAAGAGGTGTAGAAAGGTTTTGCCTTAAGGGCAAGCCGACAACTAACAAAATCAAGATTGCGATCCAAAAATTAGAATCCTAATTCCAGAACCAAGTACACAAACCAAAAATTCATAAAAAGGTACTCACTCAAAAGAAATCAAAAGATAAAATTAAAAATCAAAGGACAGCTAGACACACAAATATGAGTAAGTGATAGCAGTGAATTTTTCTGAAGTTTTTTTTATAGGACTGGGGTGGCGAACAGCTTCAATATCAACAGACCCTGTCCCTTATAGGAGAAAAGATGATTCCCCGTTCCTCACACCAGTTTATTCCTTTATCTCCTATTCCATTGGCATTCCAAATATATATATATTATAATTCTTAAAGCCCAAAGAGTGGGTGGTAAAATACCAGTTCCACAGCTTGCATTGCTGGTTATAAGAGGACAATAAACTGTTATTGATATTGAAACTTTAGACTAATATTACATAATTGACACCTGTAGAGTTTTTTCTCAAGTGTTTACTCTTTTAAACAATCTTACTATTCTGATTTTTAAGTTCCCAGGGTCTGAAGCACTCATACATCCAACCCTGTTAATGTCTATTTAATTCCACATTTTTCTTTGTTTTCAAGCCCTGTTAAAGACTTCTGCACTTTTCATTTCTTCTCTCATAATGACTCTATTTTTATGGGAAACAGCACATGTCACACCCTAGTCCTGTGGTTTCTGGACACTTGAATATGACAATAATAAATGAGGCTTATGCTTATAAAGAGTGTTTTGTTGGCCTTTGGAATAATAGTGGGCTTTCCACAACCTCCCCACTTCTAAAATAAATGTAGTCCTGCCCCAGTGGCCCTTAATGAGATTTATTTTGTCTATCAATAGAATGTTTTTCTGTGGGTTCCTAAAGGATGGTGTGCAACTTGCTGTTTGGCCTCCTCTGACTGTTTACTGTAAATTTCCAGTGCCATCCTGTTACAAAAGACATATGAAGTTCCCAGCCTCCTGGAAGCCTGAACCATTGCTTAAGTGAGTTCTTGGTCTTGGTGCTTTGTTCTTATTGGCTGTCGTTATTCCAATTGGTGAGAACTATCCTTTGCTATGGAAACTATCACAACTTCTACTATGATTTGGTGTTCATACTTTGGCTCTTCAAAATTGAGTGGCCAATAGACATGTTATAGCTTTGCAGAGTAACACACGTGCTGTTGTCACTTCCCATTTTTGCATTTATATTGCAGATTCCTCCCATAATATTTCTTCACTGACTGAACAGATTTGTATGGCTGTAGCTGATGTAAACCGTAATCATTTCGCCTTCATGATACATACCTGGAGTTTTAAAGCTTTTCTTACTTTTTCTCCTCATGTACCTGTCGTTCTCCCTTATCCTGATGACCCTTCATCTAATCTAAGCCCGTGAAGTGTTGTATCCATCTAACCCATCCCATGCCTTGACCTTCATTCCCCTAGTCCAACCTGTCCACATTCCCCTGCTTTTCCTGACTGTAAGGAAATGTGCCTGGTTCTGACGGAGTTTATTAGTTATGCTGGTCCTCACAAACAAGAAGAAAGGCATATGGGAGAAAAGATGATTTTTTTTCTATATTGCAAGGTTTATAGGTCTAACTGGCTTTAGTTATAAGCTGTCTAAAGTCAGGTCAAGATGGTTAGATTAAGTATACAATGCTTTCAGGGATTGCTAATTGTTAAAATAGTTATGCACATGTCTGCTAAGTAAAGAATAGGACATTAGGACAGGGCAAGGTTATGCTGTAAACAATTCAGTTCCTTAAAATGATGGAAATTTTGGAGGTTTTTTTTTTGTTTGCATTTTTTTGTGGAGGTAACTTTATCTGTAAAAGAATGTGCCTTTGACAAACTGATCAGGAACGCTTGTCAACCTACCATGGCTCCTTGAATCCTTTCTCCAGTTATGCTGTTATGTTGATTACCTTCCTGTTGGTTCAGGTTATTTGAGAAAGGTGAATTGACTCCACACACCTTATTTTCAACAAATAAAGGACAAGTGATATCACTAGTATAACAGCTAACAAAATTAACATAAAATATGTAATGATTACTAAACAAGACCATTTTAATCAAACAATGAAACAACACATAAAAAAAATGTGAAATAACATTTTAAAAATTAATTCCCAAAATAGAACTAAGTAAATAAATAAAAAGAGAAGAAATTGAAGGCAAGTATGACACTTTGGCCAAACTATGGCACTTGCTATACTGAGTCACAAATGCGTATCAGAGGGTCACTCTCCAGGTACCTCTCAGGTATGTAATTCTACTGCGGGCCTAGAGGAGGTGCTGCTGCTAACTGTATTGTCTTCCTTTTCCTTCACAGTGCCAAGAAACCACCCAGTGATTGCATTGGACTCCTCCCCTTCTGGTCCCTAGGCCATAAAAGCACAGTCACCTAGATGGAGGCGTCACTGTGAGAGCGAAGAGACACTCTCACTTCATGTTCCCGTCCTTTCTCTGTAGGAGGGAACCTCTGGCTGTTAAATTTATATCAAGGTAACTGAAGCACACTTATTTAAAAAAATGGAATAATGCAATTTATTGATAAACACAAGGATTATAGAAATATTAAAACTGAAAATATTTTGACATATAAAACAGCTCCTAAAACAGAAAAGCTGGCTGTTTACTGGCTATTTCTTCTACTTCTTCTTCTTCTGTTTGCTGCTCCCGCTAGGGGTTGCCACAGCGGATCATCTTTTTCCATATCCTCCTGTTTTCTGCATTTTGTTCTGTTACACCCATCACTTGCATGTCCCCTCTCACCACATCCATAAACCTTCTCTTAGGCCTTCCTCTTTTCCTCTTCCCTGGCAGCTCTATCCTTAACACCCTTCTCCCAATATACCCAGCATCTCTCCTCTGCACATGCCCAAATCCAGCTATTTACAGTTCTAATTTATCTATCTTGGCACATATAAACAGTTGTGTGATACCAGGTCTTTGCAGATG
Source organism: Polypterus bichir lapradei (assembly GCA_026402145.1). Lineage (NCBI taxonomy): Eukaryota > Metazoa > Chordata > Cladistia > Polypteriformes > Polypteridae > Polypterus > Polypterus bichir. Next base: position 31,048,252 of record JANRMT010062793.1, read on the forward strand.
GTGTCCAATGTTGTATGAAGTTGTGTATTGTTGCTCCAGGCTCATGTTGATGACTCTTCTTATGTTGAAATGCACTATTTGTCTTTGCTACATGGTCTTTTGTTTGTAGTGTGATGCTGCCTTCTTCATTTCGCCGTTGGGCTCTTTGCTGTGTCCTCTGTAAATTCATAGGGAAAGGTATTACTCTTTCTGGTACAAGAGTAGAGGTGGAAGTTCACTTCTTAATACCCCTTTAGGATTAATAAGGTTATCTAATAAAGCATAATGTAATCTAATGGTGCTTTTCTGTCTTCTCAGACTGGGTTCAGTCTCTGGCACAGAGCATGACTTGGCAGAGTGGATCTTAGAGTTGCTTGAGGGCGTTCAACTCCGAGACTCCATAAAGAGTAGCTTCGAGGCTAAAGAAAGTTTGTGAGCTTTTTATGGATGGTTTCACAATCCAAAGAGTGTGGCTATTCAGCTTTCAGCTCCCTCAAAGTGGCTTATCAAGTTATAGGTTACAGATCCCCCAAAGAAAGAACAAATAATAAGATTTCATCTCCCTCAAAGGGAACAGAAGAGATTAATGCAGCTAGATTTGAAGGAAGGTGTAACCTCTATTGATTGGATCAAACATCCTTCCAGTTACAGATCCATTGACCTCTTATATGGTAGGTGCATTATTTTGTCTATCACATCCAGAAGAGTTTAGTTTGTGGTCATAAACCTTAAATGAATGTCTGGACAACTTTTTGGCTTAAGGAGTCTCCGCAAAGGTGTCAGCTCAATCTCGATTTACATCTTTATTATCAGATAAAGTACAGAGCTACCCAATATTTTTGTTTGAGCCCCAGTTTAGCCATTTACTCAAGAATGCAGGTGAGAGGATGAACATTTTGATGAATCTTTGCATCCCTGTTAAATCTGCTGTTTTAACAGGCCTTGTGTGCCACTTAAAGCCTAGTAGAATGGACAACACCCACTTTGTCCTATACTAGTAAAAAAAATCAAAATAATAAAACTTTATTTTTGAATGAATAGTGACAGGTGGATGCATAGTGGTCTTGTTACACTTTCTTGATGGTGTTGGAGTTACACAGCACCTTTTTGTATTTTTGTTTTTGTTACATTGTACTAATCCATGAGGGGAAATTGGCACAATAACAACAACAGTTTATTTCTTGTGTAGCCCAAATTCACACAAGGAATGCTTCAGCTGGCTTTAACAGGCCCTGTGTTTGACAAGCCCCCAAGTCCCGACTCTTTAAGAAGACAAGAAAAACTATCTAACCACATAGTTTGATGTTATACATTTTTAATTACAGACTATGCTGTCTTTGGGTACGTCCATTTTTGGGGTCATTGGCAGACACATTTTTCTAGTGCATTACATAACATTAATGGCAGTGATAGGATTTGGCAAAACAAGTTGATAGTTTAACTGGATGAACTCTTTACTATCAGAAGTCACAAAAATTACATGTAAGAGAGTAGAACAGGAGACACTGCCTGATATTTTGTGATCATTAATGGGAAACTGATAGATAATGCAACAGATGAGAAGTTCACAAGGAAGATATATGTACAAGAGTAACTATATCACTAAGATTAAAATGACATGACCATATAAAAGTTGTGACAAACTAACGTCTGAATTGGAGCACACACATAAGGAGTTACATGCAGTTAAAGCATTTGCAAACTGGCTTTAAAGAAAAAGTTGAGAAAATACTCCAACTCAAAGGCTGGTTAAGTTAAATATGTATAACCTAAGAGACAAGGCTTGGAGGGAGCATGGTTTCAACAAATATTCGTATGGATTATCCTTATTTACAAGAAAATAACAAAAAGGAAGGGTCAAAGGGCCAAACACTCACAGAAAGAATAGCAAGGCCCTACAGTACGTCTAGTGAAAGGATTCAGAAATCAGAATATCATGTTTTTTTATTAACAGTCGTCTGCGGGTTTTTGTTCTTTGCCAGTTCTTTAGGAATTTTTATTTTACTTCATGTAGTATCTTTATAAATAACATAGTAGTGATATTAATAGAAGCTGAAATCCTTAAGAATATGTGGTAGCCATCCAACAGCTTTGCACAGAGGGTAAGAACATTCCTTGCAGCCGCTTAGAGACTGTTCCTGCATGCAGTAGTGGGGAGATTCTTCTCTTGATTAAAGAGTTAAGGAGCTGCTTCTGAGTGTGTCTTTTTATCCCAAATGTTGTGGGTTTGCAGCTGCTGACTGGTGGTTCCTCAAAATGCATTCCTGAACTGAAATATATGGCATGGAGTTTCCAAGGCTATTGAAATCTGTCTTGCAAATTGTTGGATTCTGCCATTCACCATGCTAAATGCTTTGAATTAATACAATTTAGTCATATTTATTGCAAAAGGCAATGTAATACATAAGGCAAATAATGTTCTGTACTTTGAACTTTGAATAAAGCATGTTATCAAGTCATTATTTAAAAGGTTGTTATAATAAAATATCACACAGAAAGTCACATAGAAGGTAAGATTTGGGAAATCTGTAATAATCTAGTCTTTCAGATTTCAACCTAGCCCAGAGATATGAAATTCTACTTCTTGCTTCTAATAGGATGCCTAAAACTGTGGCATTGGATCAATAGAGTAAGTTGAAAGACTGATTTTGGTGTCCTGGAAGTTAATGTTCCTTTTAAAGACTGAAAAGAATCCCTACATGAAGTTTTGGTTCTGCATAGTAAGTGGTTGAAAGTGAGAACAGTAAAAGAAATGCTAACTGCTGATATCTGCATACACACCAATTGGCCCATGCCCACTCAACCAAGAACAGATCACACATTATTTGAACATGATTATTCAGTGTAGTTTGTTATCATGGATTTAGCTAATGATTACTGGTTGTTGAACAATAAAATTTGCCATTGGAACACAATATTCCCTAGAACATAGTACAGTTTAATGTTTTACAATTTGGACTGCATAATGTTTCAAGTAATGTTTGGAAATTGAATGTGCTTTTCTTCGCTACCTAACCTTGATCACTATTGTTTTTAGCCACACTTCAAGCGAAACACATTTGGCATGGGGAGCAATGCTGGCAATACTAAAAGAACAGATAAAAATCAAACTTGTTAAATATTGGTTGTTTTCAGGGTATGCTGTTTATTTTGTACATGTTATTTTAGCTGAAAGTGTGACCACACATACTAAGAAGACCAAGAGAGTATGAACTTACCTAACCTTCTGAAATGTCACTGAAATTTGTGTTTTACTGGGACTGGCCTCTTATTTTTTAGAAATTTACTTCTGGTTTCAAAGTAATTGAATATTAGAACATTAGAAAGGTTTAGATGAGAACAGATCATTCAGGCCAACAAAGCTCACAAGTCCTATCCACTAAATTCCCCCAAAATAAAATAAGTCGAGTTTTGAAAGTCCCTAATGTCCTACTGTCCCACACTACTTGGTAGTTTATTCCATGTGTTTTTGGTTTTGTGTGTGAAGAAAAACTAATGTTGGTGAGCCCATTGATCCTTTAACAAGTTACCAACTGTGTCTCAGTGTTCTTGATGAACTCATTTTAAAATAACAGTCTCGATCCACCATAATAAATACTTTCATAATTTTATACTGTACACTTCAATCATATCATCTCTTAATCTTTTGCTTAAGTGGAAAAGGCTCAGATTTTTTAATCTTTCTTCATAATTCATCCCATGTAGCCCTGGAATCAACCTAGTTATTTTTGGGTGGAATGTTCCAGCTCTGCTGTATCTTTTTTGTAGCTCAGAGACTAAAACTGCACACGGTACTCCAGATGAAGCCTCACCAGTGTGTCATAAAACTTCAGCATAACCTCCTTGGACTTCAACTCTGCACATATTGCTATATAACCTAACATTCTTTTGGTCTTCTTAATGGCTTCTAAACACTGTTTAGTAGATGATAGTGTAGTGTACGACTCCTAAGTCATAAGGTGTACTTTCAATTTTCACATCTCCTATTGTGTATTCAAATCTATCTTTTTTAAACATTTTAACATTTTTTAATATTTTAACTTGTAATATTTTACACTTACATATATTACATTTCATCTGCCACAAGTCTACCCAGGCCTGTATGCTGTCCAAATCCCTCTGTAATAATTCAACAGATTCTAAATTATCTGCCAATCCACCTAGCTTGGTATCATCCTATATATATTAAAAACAGCAGCGGCCCTAGCACTGACCACTGTGTGACACCATACTAAACATCAACCAATTCTGATGTAAGAATAAAGAACAAAAAGAAATTGCAAAGATTGTAATTGGTGGACAAAACAACAAAATAAATAACACACAATTCAAGAAGAATGTCTTTTCAGACTTGAATCTTCTGCTGATTGCTTCCAGATGGAAGTAGAGGAGGTTATGAGGCTGAGCATGTGGAAAAGGTGGGTCCAGGAGGACAGAATCTATAAGTGATGTCAAAGGTCTTTCAGCCATCAATCTTCTGATCTGCAGAAGGAGGAAGAGGAGAGGTAGTCAGATACAGTGCCACCCCGTGGCTTGGAGTAAAATTACCATCCGATAAGCTCTGAAGTTGTTCTTCAAGCACATGCATGTAACACTGATAAAGTTCCTCACACCATTACCATCTGCTTCCTGCATCTGAGTCAGTTCTTCACCCATCTACACACCACACTTGAACTCTCACTTCTTTTAGACTGATGCCCATGTGACACCTCATCAAATGCTTTCTGAAAGTCAACATAAATAATACCCAGTGCACCACTTTGATTGTATGCTTTTGTCACTTCCTTATAGAATTCCAACATGTTAGTAAAACATAACCTCTCTCTTCTGATCCCATGCTGACTGTTCAGTATTGAACAGTGCATTGAAATTACTTTGTGCATTGGGAGGTCCAAAGCACGCTTCGAATTTCAGGTGGTCTCCCCTGAATAAGGTAAGAGCACTGCAATCCATTTTTAAAACATTTGCACAATCACTTGTGGTCATCTCAGTTCTGACATCTCCAGATCTCACAAATATATTTTCTTTGAAACTTGCCATAGTGATAAAGGAGTAGGGTGCAACATATATAATCAGTAATTAGTACAGGACTGTAATTAATATTTTAAATAATTATACAAAAATGTAAGTGATTTCTTATACAGAAGCAGGGTCATCTAAAGGGGTGGCTGTGTTAGTTATGACACATTCTGCAATATTTTAGATGCAGAAATCTGGAACTGGCGTACCTCCAGTTTTGAAAAAAAAAAGATACATTTTCCAATTAATTTTAAAATTTAGTGTGAATGAGTTATTAAAATATTCAACCATGTCTGTATTTACTGTATATTTTTATGCATCTGTAAACAGGGGTTGCAGATTGTGAAGTGTGGTGACCAGGGGGGTTCCAGGCACAGGGCCCCCCAAACTGCAGAGCACTAGTCAACTTTTTGATTCCCCCACCCCACCTCAAGACGGCACTGAAGTATTTTAGTTTGTACTGACAATATGAAACACTGTATGAGTAGGAGGAAAAGCTGTTTTGAAATGTAATCATCCATAGTCAAATGTGAAAACAATATACAGCTGATGTTCAAATGCAAAAATCTTTTCTATAATTAGGAACTTGCTGGAACAGTCTAATTTTAACAACAAAACTGTGTATAGGAAGAATTGTCTTTTATTAGATTAACTTTGAAAATAATATATGACTATGATGATAAAAAGGGGCTACTGCCACATCCTGCCATCTGAGTCCATGTCTCCTTGACTATGGTCTATTATCTTGTTTGAAGTCAGTGAGTGGTTCAGCTTTTGAACCTTTTCTCTGAATCATGGTACCCTAACACAGCTGAAGAGCCAAAACCCCAGCCACAGACAAGGAAGTTGACCATCATCCTGTTGTGCCACAGATTCTTGTGCTGCCTCCACAATTGTTTCTTTCATGGAGCTAAACCAACATTAACAGTGAAGCCAAGTTCTTTCTTTTGTAATGCTCAAGTTCTTTGTTCTGTGCTACCTGCACTGAAGTGAGGAGTGTGTTTTGGGGCTAGCATTAAACTGCAGGAACCGCCTGTAATTGATGCTTACCTGGCTGGAAGGCCCCAGTGGCAAGAAGGCAAGAAAAGTGTCAGGGTCTCCTTTGCCTTAGGTACACTGGCATCCAGGCTGGGATGAACCAAGTAACATTACCCGACCAGCAGGCCAGTGTGATGGAAGAAAAGAAGGAGTAATCAATTAATCACAAAAACCATCAACATTATACCAAAACAGCTACAAGTTTATACAACTGACACCAACTAATTATTTGATATAAAGATTTTTGATGAGTGACCTGGCTGTTCCCTAATTTGTATTTAGAAGAGAAGAAGGAGACAACCTGCCAGGGCTACATGCTCCCCCAAAACTTTAGCTGGCAGCATCCCTTGGCACCCTTACCATTATGGACACCTACAAGGCATGCTGGGAACTGTAGTTCCATGGTGCAGTTTTTTTTGTGTTCTGTTGGTATCACCAGGGGTGCTGCAGGTATATTGTGCTTAAGAAACCAGTTGCAGATCCTTTGGCAAATAAATTATTATTTCAACCTGGAACTTATGTCTGTGGAGTTGTGTTTGGGGTGCAGCAATACCCCCCTACAGGTCACACACCTATTTTGAGAAACTGCATGTCCTCTGAAAAATACAACGGATTATGTACTCTTATACAAGCATGATAATCCAAGTGAATTGTGGCTACTTAGTCATCAGGTGTGTAAGTCAGAAATAGATTACTCAGCAACATGTAATTATATTCAGTCTATGTGTTTAATGTGTTCCTCTCACATGACATACTGCTTATTTATTTGTCTACTGGTCACAATTTTAAAGAAAATTGCAGGGTGGCTAGAGTAGATGTTAATCTTTCAGCTTTTTGTCATCTGCTGACATACTTTCCTGACATTATATAGACAGTAAAGTCACAAGTTTAGAGTTAATGCCTTTAAGTTTTGCAGTTTTCCTAAAACTTTGATGTATGATCTGTAGGCCTTGGGTTCTACCAACTTTCGCAAGGTCTGAATTCTCTCAAGCTATATTTGTAAAGAAACATGTGCTTGGATGCACATATGTCACCTACCATCGTCTTTTCTTACTTCCAGTATTTCTCTGTTGCCTCAAATCTTGCTTTTTTAAGACCTGTTATTGCTTCCACTTAGACCTCCTGAACTTAAATTAGTTTGCCTGGATAACCCAGCAGCCAAATGAATTATTGCCCCTCACTGGAAGACATCTGAGCACATTACTGTAGACAACTGGGAGTCCGTCTTCTACAGTTTGATACATCTTAAATCTCTGCAACGTGGATTAATGGTGCCTCCAGCAATGCATTTGAAACTTGATCTATTGCTGCTCAATTGTACAAATCCTGGTTTGCTGTAAAATCTTGACCCTGTCAAATATTGCTTGCAATTGTTTTAGGTTTTGCTGTTGTGACTTATGATTCTTTTAACTCCCCTCTTCACTCCTTTGGCAACTGGATTCTCACAGAATATTTTATCCTTTTGCTCAGGCTTATACCATTATTTATTGTTGTATCACCTGACGTTTCATCTTTATTTAATAAGAATTTAATTACAAAAAAAAGAGAAACCTCTGCCACTGAAATGTCAAGTTTTTTTTTTAAGTTCTTGATCATCATGGTGGCATACAGCGAAACTGCCAATGTTATATTAACCCTGCTGCTTCACAGTAAGCAGACCAGAGCTCACATCCCAAGTCCTCTCTGTTTTTTCCAAGTGTTTGCCAGTTTCCTCCGAGTGCTCCAGCTTCCTCCCACTGTCCAAAGAAATGCAAGTTGGGTGAACTGGCAACACTAAATTGGCCCCAGAGTGAGTTTGGTATGTGTGCATGTGGACTGGCATCTTATGCAGGATTTCTTCTTGCCTTGCGCCCTTTGCCATACCCTGTAACCCTGGTCTAGATTTAGTGGTTTCAAAAATGATATGACATATTAACTCTAATTAACTCTGAAATAACTTAAAAGTTTACATATGGAAACATGTTTTTATATACACACTTTAAGTATTAATTTAACAATGGGAATTGTGCTGTACAGTGAGAAGAGAGAGAGAGAGGTTAGGATCATGCGCTGACTCAGGATCCCAGATTAGGACCCGAGTGCCGCCATGCTACGGGTGACACCTCAGCACCACACTAGTTCAGGTGGAATGGAACCAGTGTGAGGTTTTTTTATGGTGGCAGGAGTGCCAATTCTGCCACCAACCTCCAGGTTTTTCCCTGTAGGTTGGAGGGCCTACTTGCAGGGCTGGATGCAGATTAACGTCATACCCAGGACAGAGAAATTGCAGGTTAAGAGTCACATCGGGCGTTTACGGGATTTGAACTTTCTGCTTACCAGTGCAGATCCCAACTTCAAAGCCAACACTCCGCCTTGTACATTGAGAAGACTGGTTTAATATTCTGTCAAACAAAACCAAAGAACAATTAATATTTGTTAAGTATTTGTACTGTTTGATTTTATTTCATGTTTAGTTTACATTCATTTATCTGAAGATTTTCTAACGCTTTTTAATATCCTATATTTAATTCCTTTCTTTTTTTGTGGTTTTGATTTGATTTTAGTGTAGTTTAAAAAACTTTAAATTATAATTTTGTTTTTGTGCAACACCATTTTAATTTTTGTGGAAAATTTTAAGTTCCTGTGTTGGCAGCACTTCTGATTCCTACCAAATGATAACTGGAAGTCGCAGGTTTTGACACAACTGTATAAAGGTCAACAACTTGAACTTACAGGTTAACTAAAATTGCGGATAATGAACAATTTTTGTGAGAGATTTTTGATTATCTTTTGGGTTTAGAATTATTGCAATAAATTTTGATTAAAAGTTTTGGTTTGGATTTTAGGAATTAGTAAAAAGGAATTTGGATGTTGTGATTTTTGACTTACCTAAATTTGTTTTTATTTTCTTGTCTCTCTTTCTCTTGGCATTATAACCCACATTTTTGTCATTTTGTGGAATAATATTTCATTCGCATTAGGAGTATAGAAAGAAGGGAAAAAAGACTTCAGTAAACCAGATGCAAATGAAACAAGTTTCTAACCCTATTACCAAAATGAAGAGCACTAATGAATCTAGAAATATACATTGAAATTTGAAAATTATTTTGCAACCCAATATTCATCAGTAATTGTGGTGCAATAAACTATTGTGAAAGCACTTTAAGACATTGCTATATTTACATTGAACCACTGATGAACACTGTAGGGCAGTATATCATTGGTCCATAGCAATACTCCAACAAATATTATAGACAATTTATATCAAAATCATCTTCACTAATTCTTTTTTAATACTTCAAAAGCCAAGAAAAGTAAGATAATGTTTTAGCAATACAATAAAGACTTTGAAACACTGATGCCAAGGTTTTGGCAAAAGTACTAATTTAGTGCTGTCAAGAAAAGCACTTTCCTTTATCTTACAGGGTCAGAAAGAGGTTATTAAAGATAAACCCTCCATTTCTAAACTTCACTATGTAATTTACTGAATTCAGTATGTCATCAGCCCCCAGAGCACTCAGATATGTTATTATTTCTAGATGCAGAAAAGACTGTCTGTAGAGATGGATGGAGGTACTTGTTTGCTACACTGTATAGATTTGAATTTATTTCAGACTCCATGGTCTGGATAAAACCTCTGTAGCCAAATCCTGGAGCTTTATGTCATACAAATAATACAAGGGCAGATGTCTTCTTTGCCATTTATTTTTGATTTTGCTGCTAAATAACATTCACTTTTGTATAGTTAATCTATATGATTTGTTTTCTTCTAATATATCTAACCTTTTCTTTAAATAGTTCATGAAGGCATTTGAGAAATATTAAAATATTTTTGAAATCAAGATAAAATTGAGTAAAATATATTATTTTGAGCAAACGCTATTGCTTGATCCCCTAAATGTGATACAAGTTTGGTAACAACAACCTTTGGAACCTCCAGAAGTCTTTCTACAGTTGACCATCCAGTTAAACTGAGTAACCAGGCAAGACGTGCCTTGGTCAGAAAGGTGAGCAAAACCCAGCGGTCATTCTAAGAGAGCTTCAGAAGTCTCAGGTTGAGTTGAAATCATCTCAGCGGCACTCCATCAATCAGGCATTTATAGAAGACTAGCCACTGTAACATACAGTAAGTTTAATATGTCACTGTTCTCTATACAAAAATATTTTATAAATCTACTTTTCTTTCTACTCACATGCACAGTGGACACAGATTTAGCACAGGGGCTCATCATTTAGAACTGCTAGGCAAGCATTAGAAGACAAAACAGGGACAACTGCGAAATGGGCATTCTACGATTTCTGTGTGTCAGAGTCAGCATGACATTAGATCATCTTTTCCTTGTTTGGAATGGCATGATTTACCTAAGTGGGGGCCTGCATATGAAAAAAAGAGTATACAGCATTTGAACATTGCCCAGCACACCTTTGAAGCCGACGGACAGATGGGAGATAATGTCATCCGATCTGGAAAATCCTTCCAACGCAGCGACGAAAATGGCAGACTCTATACATCAGGCCCCCACTCCTGAACTGGGTTCTTGTCATGGCTTCCTTCGTTTGTTATGCCGTGTCAACTGTCATTAAAGAAAGCTAAGTTATTTCTCCTATGTGATTTCTTACTGCCGTATCACTAACGGAGGGGTAATACCTTTATATATTGTATCTATATAGTTTTGGGTTATGTAATGCCCCGCAATTACAAAAGAACACATTTCAACACGGGAGATAGCTCCCATTGCTGGATACAGCCACTCTTGAGTAAAATGCATATGATGGCATTTAAAGGACTCTGAGATTGTAAGAAAAAAGATTCTCTTGTCTGATGAGACAAAAGCTGAACTCAGTTATAAAAAAATACAGTAAATGACTATAAAAAGAGAAGCTTCTTGATCACAAAGTTTTGTATTTTCTTGTACCATATAATCAAAGATTTGAAAAAGAAGATAGAGCTGAGTAAAAGGTAAAACATGAAAGAATATGTAATCTTTTTAATATACTGAAGAGTAAAGGGAACAGTAACAACACTTTTTTTTGTCCAGTGTTTTTAATCCTCCTTTTTCCTGAAAAGGGATGCAACCTTCCCTTTCTAAATTTCCATATATGAGATTTTGAATGTTGTGACATCTTCTTTGTTTGGAAATACACTTTATAATATTTCTCTTTTTTTCATTTTTCAAATGTATTGGAATTACACTGAGAAAAAAGTCATTTTAAATTTAATAAACACACACAGGGCCTTTCAAAAGTTCTGTGAGATGTTTAAAGGCCACTTTCAGCTTTTGGAAACACTAATATGTTTCATCATTTCATGGTAGAACATCCATTGATTGATTTTCAAACTCATTTAATTCAATTCAATTCAGGGTCGCAGACAGTTTGGAGAATCTGATTAAATATATTTACATTAGAGATCTACATTGACAAATCATCTGTTCGTAAACTGTTACTAGTCAACACTTTGATATTTCCTCATGTAGTTGTCTCATTCATATTTCCACATATGCACAACTCAATTTCATTACAAATGACAAACACATTCTACTCTGCAAAATGGAGTAGAAGAATATGCTTGCCTCTCCTACATTATTACATCCTTATATAGAAAATGACAAGTACGCAAAGCTAATTACCCGCATAACATCCGCATGCAAGGAATTAACCTTGTTTCTTTGGAATCTATTTTCATCTTTAATGGTTAAAGACTTGGAGGATGGGGGGCTTTTGTCACTGGTGGGTATTAGGAAAGTAACATTTCCTTCCAGTAGATCTGTCTGGCTCTAGAAACTGGCGCCTCTCAAATCCTGCCTATTTTCATTATTAATTACAGAAATAGTTTTCCTTTTTTTCTATTCTTGAATGTTGGACCTTACAGAGAGCTATAATACGAATGGGGAAAAAGTGATACAATGGGTTGAAATGTAAGGTTTCAAAATCTCTTAAATGTCATCATTGGGTCACTAGCCTAGTCTATAATTTCCACAGCGCCTTTAATACCAGACAGGTTCAAAGGACCGTTTCCTTAACCTCTTAAGATGATGGCAACACTGATTATAGAAAGCAGCAGTGTTATTAGAGAAGCTATGGGGAAGCATGTGGTTAAAACTGTAGTAAAAAGATAAATTCTACTTTCTGTTTAATTTTGTTCCTTTGTAGTCATTCTGGTGTAGGTAAAGATAATAGTGCATATGTCTATTTATTTAATGAACTTCTGTAAAAAGCCAAATTTTCCCCTGAGGACAAATAAAGTTCAACTCATTTACTATCTCTCTAATGTCAGAAACATTCAATTTCCTTTTACTCTTTAAATAAACTAAAAAATAAGTTATTTTACCTTTTCTTCATGCCAGCTTGTTCAATTTGGGGAGGAGATTAGAGAATTCAGTGTACTGTGCTGTTAATGTATCACAGGGCAATAACTTGCCTTGTTAAAGACCACTGCCCTGCATTTATAGACTGCATGTTCTCCCCGTGTCTGCGTGGGTTTCCTCCAGGTACTCTGGTTTCCTCCCACAGTCCATAGACATGCAGGTTAGGTGCATTGGCGATCCTAAATTGTCCCTAGTGTGGGCTTGGTGTGTGGGTGTGTGTGTGTGCCCTGCGGTGGGCTGGCACCCTGCCCAGGGTTAGTTTCCTGCCTTGTGCCCTATGTTGGCTGGGATTGGCTCCAGCAGACCCCCCATGTGACCCTGTAGTTAGGATATAGCGGGTTGGATAATGGATGGATGGATGTTAATGAGAACAATCAAAACAGATCCAAAGCAGAAGCAAAGAAAAATGTGTAGATGCAATACTGCATGAAACTGAAAGAAATTATTTCTGGATTATTTCTAATTGCTATGGAAGCTTATTCCCGACACTCAACAAAATTATTGTGTGACTTTGAAGGATAATTCCTGCTTATGGCCAGTATTATCATGCAGGCATGTGTTTTGGTCGTCTGGCGACGGCTAGTAAGCAAGAGATTCAGCCCACACACAACCTTAAATGAATTGACAAAGATTGACAAGATAAACATTTTATGTTTATTTCTACATGTGCTGATGGGTAAATTTAGCCAGCAACTATCTGAGCAGCACTGGGCATACATGGACAGTAATCCAGTCATTTACAGGACTAAATTGCATACCTAAGCAGAAAGAAGTTTCCTGCATCTGCAATCTAGTGAAAAAAACTATAAATAAAGTATCTATTTATTATTGTAGATACTCTTTTGAAGCAGTGTGATCTGGTGACACACATGGAGATAGGAGAGAGATGCTGTCTGAAGGAGCAGTGCCATCCTGAAAAGAGCCTGTGTTTGAGCGTGTGTGTGCATGAGTGAGTGACAGAGAGAGTGTTTCAGTGTTGTTACTATCAAATGTAATAAAAGTCATACGTTCCTTATATACAGTAGTAACACTCAGACATCCTGCCCTTCCTAATCCTGATTGTGTCATATACAATTACAATACAACTTGTAATGTAAATCATCTTACATTAACACAAAACTTTGAAATTTTGAAAAAGTATACAAGTTCTGTTAACAATGTTGAAATAACAGAATTGTTTTGATTTGTCTGCTTATTGTTTGCTTATAAACACTGTCTTAAAGAAGTTAGAAAATGTATGCATGATGTAATAATATTCCAGTGCTGGGTTAACTGTTTTGAAAGACATGCAGGGTAGATGGTGCCAATGCTGAACTGGCCCCCAATGTGTGTGTTCACCCTATGATGGACTGACACCCTGTACAGGGATTGCTCCTGCTTTCCACCTGATGCTTGGTGAGTTAGGCTCCAGCTTCCCTGAACCACTGCTCTGGATAAATGGGTTTAGAAAATGGATGGACTGATGGAACTCTAGAGCATATTTCATTATTTTTTACTTCATCACAGAGACATTTTTGTTTACTATATATTTTGTCACAAGGCAAGTGTTACATGTCATGCAGCTTTCTTTAGATCGCTGCTCAGCTGTTTGTACAGGCAGGCCATTCAAGAATAAGAGGTGCAGGCATACAGGCACGAGCGTGGAACCTTACAGTCATTTCAGTCACTTGAATTTACTGTTTGTCAAGGACAGATGTCACTACAGTACAAACTAAAGTGACATCTCTCAAGCTAAATCTGAAACATCAAATTAATCCAGAATTTATTCAGTACAGCATGTTTAAGTCTAGGTGACGTGCAAAATCTCTATATATAATCTTCATTTGGATCTTGATCTTTGTTTGTCCGTGAATGAATTAGAAGAAGAAGCACTAGATGGCAGTAGAGAGACAGCTAAATCATAGGCATTACATTAAGAATCTCCTCCAGGCTTATACTACTGAAGACTGTAGTACTCCAGTCACACCTCAAAACACAGACATTCAAACTAAACAAATTGTTGTGCTTTAAATTAACTAAACAGATCTTCATTTAGATCTTGATCTTAGTTTGTCCACGAATTCCACGCATGCATAGACCACCTTCCAGTTTAGTACATTGTTGTTACTAACGGATGTCAACAATGTGCCGGAATAACGAAAGGGGTGGTGGACAGTGTTACGCTGGTTAGCTCCTGAGGCCTGGTTAGAGAATGAGATTGCCGAAGATAAAAGGTACGTGCCTACGTAACATATGAATGAAAGAAAGACAGTGGGTAAAATGAATGACAACATAACAGCACGTTCCGGAAATTATTATTGTTATGTTGTAGCCGGTGAGTGCTGCGCGTCTCACAGTTGTACCGTGGCTTGCTCACATGTCACTGAAGTGATCCCTATTTATGCTTTAAAGAGCCTGGATACCTATGTTTCCCCCTTTTATAACCATTGCTCCGTGTATATCGCCTTACTCTTTGGATTGCCACAAAGCAACCTGCGAGATTAGAGAGAGGTTGAGAAGAGATTGTGAGAGGAAACGACAGCGTCGTGAAAACGAGACGGACTGTGAACGGACAGAAGCGGAAATGCTCCTATACCACCACATAATTACGATTCGGACAGTGATTCCGAGTAGGCCGTTCCTATCAAATCAATATCCAAGAGTTTCTTTTGTAATTTTGTTTCCCTTATAAAAAATCATAATGCTGTTCGACGAAGGGCCCAGTTCACGACTGGCAGCCACGTTTAAACAGGGAGCCCTTCATAGACAACTTTAACACGCGCAACATAGTTGGGCGCACATGGCTAGTTAGGTATAATAAAGTAAATTTATTTATTAACAATATAGATACATTAGCTGTGGCCTTATATAAATAAACCAAAACTTTTGAAGAAAAATTACTGAAAAGATTTATTTTAGCAAAATAGTACATCTGTTGGGGGTCCTACTAAACAAGAATCCTATTACCACTGCAATGTTTAGCTTTGGTGTGTGGCTGCTGAAAAAATATCATCAACGCTCATGGGAATAGCAGTGACAGATTGAAGCGATGGTGGGCAGTCAATCAGGGATTGAATGTTTATGCATTGACCCTAACTATAGGGTGGTCCAGATCTAATTATGCAATTTTCATTACGCTATAACTTAAGTTTATTACATAGAAAATCACACGAGAAGTGTGCGAACTGACAACACAAAGAATCGTCTTCGTGCCGAACTGGAATCGTCGCCGCATAAATCAAAGTCATCCAGACGATCTGGATCTGCATAATTAGATCTGGACCACCCTGTACAATCATCTGGATGGCAAGCACTAATTCTACCTTTTGCACAAAAAATCTGCCAGTTTCTTTGCTTCTGTTTTGAGTCTGGTTTGACTATACTGTAATTATTAGTAAACATTAAGTACTACATTGTAAAGTGTGAAAAAACAGACTTGGGGTCACATAGTCACTTAGGGGTAATAGTTATTATGCTTTTCACATTAAAATATAACATCTTTCTTAGAAGTAGTATAAAAAAGTTAATAAATGTCAAGAACTTGTTGAAGCATTTCAGGTTACCAGATAAAGGTCAAGTGAACAACAAAGAACAAGAAGGTTCTGGGTGATGGTCCAAGAAGTTAGCCAACTCTCATGTACTGAATAAGACTTGACAGGTCACATACACAGGAACTCAAGAAATATTGAAAATTATTGTAAGGAATAAATATACAGTAGTAGAAATGAGACTTTGATTTTGGGAATGTAACTTGGCTATGCTCTCTGCTGAGAAACACCTCATATCTTTTAACCAATCAGAGTAAATGTCAGGACTAATTTAGTACTATTATGCAAATGTAGTTATTCATAACTCTCTCTTTGTTTTGTGGTGATTTGCTGACCACACCTGCCTAGGGCTGTCACTTGCTAGATTGCTGTAACAGGAATGGGCCCTCTTCACGCATTTGCTGAAGAGAAAATAAAAGACACAATAGACAGGCTTCCTCAGGCCTGATTACTAGCTTATTATTTAAAAAAAGGCTTCAACTTTAAAAAAAATATTTCTTTTAGAGTCTTATATTTATTTCTACCACAAAAACACTTTGAATTAAAAAGAAAAAAATATAATAAGGCTGAAGTTAGCAACTAGCTAGGAGTAATCACAAGAAGACCAGCAGTTCATTTTGTATTTACATATACAGTACGAAATGCAAAAGTCATCACAGTTGATGTACTCCCTATTAATGGAACTTGTATGAGGCTTTTTAAAACAGAAAGACGCAATGCTAAAATATAATTATGAGGCTGTAACCTTCAATACGAGTAAATACATGATGCAAGGAACATTGCAGTCTTAGTAAATAAGTCTGGAGGGTAAGTACACACTGACCTTACAAATGGACAAAAAGATTACTCACAAACTTAAAAATGAAAACAATACCATTACCTATTTCTTTTATTGTTACTTTTCTTTTTGGCATAACTGTACTGCCTTTTTATGTGCAATTACTTAAACTAATACTAAATAATACTCTATTCCACACTTCTAGCTGGCTACTTAATCAGCTTGCTTTTGAATTTGACTAGGTATCCATATTGGACCACACAAAACTCAACTGCAACGTAATAATGGCAATTGTCTTGTCTCAAAACTATGAAAATTAGGGAAGCCCAATGCCATTTTATCATTTACAGTGTCCATTAAACATCACAGTAAGTTGCATTCATTAAATAAGGAAGTGTGCCAACATTGCCAGTCCCATGTACCTGCAATGGGCTGGGCAAAACTCAACTGCAATTAAATAAAGGCATTTTTCATGTCACAATATTGTGAAAGTTAAGGTGGTCCAATGTCATTTAATCATTGAACATGCCTGTTAAACAACCAGATTCATTAGATATGACAGTGTGCCAACTTTGCTAGTCAATTTGACCCATATAAAAGTAGGTTGGGCAAAGCACAACAATGACAGTTTAAAAAAAGGTGTCAGTTTTGTCTCATAATATTAAAAATGAAGGTGGTCTAACATGATGCTTCTCATTGGCACCCATGCAGGTCCAAAATGTGGAATATTGATTTTTTTTTCAAATAACAGATCCATTTTAATGACACAAATTACAGTGGGATGCAAAAGTTTGGGCAACCTTGTTAATAGTCATTATTTTCCTGTATAAATCGTTGGTTGTTACGATAAAAAATGTCAGTTAAATTATATCATATAGGAGACACACACAGTGATATTTGAGAAGTGAAATGAAGTTTATTGGATTTACAGAGAGTGTGCAATAATTGTTCAAACAAAATCAGGCAGGTGCATAAATTTGGGCACCGTTGTCATTTTATTGATTCCAAAACTTTTAGAACTAATTATTGGAACTCCAATTGGCTTGGTAAGCTCAGTGACCCCTGACCTACATACACAGGTGAATCCTATAATGAGAAAGAGTATTTAAGGGGGTCAATTGTAAGTTTCCCTCCTCCTTTAATTTTCTCTGAAGAGTAGCAACATGGGGGTCACAAAACAACTCTCAAATGACCTGAAGACAAAGATTGTTCACCATCATGGTTTAGGGGAAGGATACAGAAAGCTGTCCCAGAGGTTTAAGCTGTCTGTTTCCACAGTTAGGAACATATTGAGGAAATGGAAGACCACAGGCTCAGTTCAAGTTAAGGCTCGAAGTGGCAGACCAAGAAAGATTTCGGATAGACAGAAACAACGAATGATGAGAACAGTCAGAGTCAACCCACAGACCAGCACCAAAGACCTACAACATCATCTTGCAGCAGATGGAGTCACTGTGCATCGTTCAACCATTCGGCGCACTTTACACAAGGAGATGCTGTATGCGAGAGTGATGCAGAGGAAGCCTTTTCTCCGCCCACAGCACAAACAGAGCCGCTTGAGGTATGCTCAAGCACATTTGGACAAGCCAGCTTCATTTTGGAATAAGGTGCTGTGGACTGATGAAACTAAAATTGAGTTATTTGGGCATAACAAGGGGCGTTATGCATGGAGGAAAAAGAACAGAGCATTCCAAGAAAAACACCTGCTACCTACAGTAAAATATGGTGGTGGTTCCATCATGCTGTGGGGCTGTGTGGCCAGTGCAGGGACTGGGAATCTTGTCAAAGCTGAGGGACGCATGAATTCCACTCAGTATCAGCAGATTCTGGAGACCAATGTCCAGGAATCAGTGACAAAGCTGAAGCTGCGCCGGGGCTGGATCTTTCAACAAGACAACGACCCGAAACACTGCTCAAAATCCACTAAGGCATTCATGCAGAGGAACAAGTACAACGTTCTGGAATGGCCATCTCAGTCCCCAGACCTGAGTATAATTGAAAATCTGTGGTGTGAGTTAAAGAGAGCTGTCCATGCTTGGAAGCCATCAAACCTGAATGAACTAGAGATGTTTTGTAAAGAGGAATGGTCCAAAATACCTTCAACCACAATCCAGACTATCATTGGAACCTACAGGAAGCGTTTAGAGGCTGTAATTTCTGCAAAAGGCAGATCTACTAAATATTGATTTCATTTCTTTTTTGTGGTGCCCAAATTTATGCACCTGCCTGATTTTGTTTGAACAATTATTGCACACTTTCTGTAAATCCAATAAACTTCATTTCACTTCTCAAATATCACTGTGTGTGTCTCCTATATGATATACAGTACAGGCCAAAAGTTTAGACAC
Source organism: Polypterus bichir lapradei (assembly GCA_026402145.1). Taxonomy (NCBI): domain Eukaryota; kingdom Metazoa; phylum Chordata; class Cladistia; order Polypteriformes; family Polypteridae; genus Polypterus; species Polypterus bichir. Next base: position 31,067,288 of record JANRMT010062793.1, read on the forward strand.
ACCTCCTCATTCAATGTGCTTTCTTTATTTTCATGACCATTTACAGCACTCCATCACTCTCCTTCTTGGTCAAATAGCCCTTACACAGCCTGGAGGTGTGTTTGGGGTCATTGTCCTGTTGAAAAATAAATGATCGTCCAACTAACCTGACTTCTGCACAACACAACTGCTGGTCGCAACCCCATTGATAAAGCAAGAAATTCCACTAAATAACCCTGATAAGGCACACCTGTGAAGTGAAAACCATTTCAGGTGACTACCTGTTGAAGCTCATCGAGAGAATGCCAAGAGTGTGCAAAGCAGTAATCAGAGCAAAGGGTGGCTATTTTGAAGAAACTAGAATATAAAACATGTTTTCAGTTATTTCACCTTTTTTTGTTCAGTACATAACTCCACATGTGTTCATTCATAGTTTTGATGCCTTCAGTCATGAAAATAAAGAAAACACATTGAATGAGGAGGTGTGTCCAAACTTTTGGCCTGTACTGTATTTAACTGACATTTTTTATCGTAACAACCAACAATTTATACAGGAAAATAATGACTATTAACAAGGTTGCCCAAACTTTTGCATCCCAGTGTAATATATATGTTAAAGAACATTTTGCCCCGTTGTTAATGCTGAACAAGTAACTGGTATGCATAAGCTGTGTGGATCTGTAGCTGGATGGAAGTGAAGGAGTAGCTAGGAGCAAATAGTAGCCAGATTGGGGATAAGTTGCTAATTTTAGCCTTGTTAGCTGTAGCGTAGTGGTGATGCAGGGTAATTGTAATGATAGTCCTGTGCCACAAACGCGGCCAATACTGAGCCTTAACCCGATGTGCTGGAAGTAGAGTATACATAGGCAGACCTGTGGCCTGTAACATAAGAGTAACTATTATATTAGTTTGCAACTAATGTAACCCAGGGAGGACTGGGTGAAGAGGGTCCAGGCTTGAATCATCATTCGGGTACCACCCTGGTTTTCTGGGGGAATCATGGGAAAACTAATAGGTTATTTCAAAGGTTAGGAGTTGCATAAACTTGAATAGTCACTACACAAGAACAGCAAGTGGTGTGGGAGCATGCAACTGGTGTATTGACAGCAGCAGAAAATAAAACACAGAGACAGCATCTTAGATTATAAGTCATAGAGAGAGAGAGACAGAGCTTGTAATGTCAAAGCTTAGAATTATACATCATAGTTAGTAGAGCACAGTCTGTCATGTCAAATATTAATGGAGTCAAATTCTTCAGCTATCAAGATAGAGAGAGGTTGGGGGGAAAGATATTTTAAAAACGGAGGTATTTTTAGTTGTTACGGTAAAAACAAAAAACCAAATAATATCAAAAAAGACAAAATTATATACTGTATACCTATATTGTGGGTGGATGTGGTAATGACAGCTCCAGAGACAGCGAGGAAATTTTGGTGTGCTAACCAGGTTGTTCCTTTTATTGTCTGGAGACAGCAAACTCAAACAAAGATTAAATAAAAGTGACACTCGTAGGTGTTTTTCCCTTCAGCAAGAATGTCTTGAAAAGTGAACACAAGTAGCTACTCTAGCAGAGCCTCATCTGGCCGGTTGCTCTGGCCAGTAATGAATGACACCAACTTCCAGGACACCTGGGATCTAATGATGGCTGGACTAGAAGGAGCAGGGCTAAATGCCTTCATCGGGTGGGTTCTCGGCACTGTCGGCGAAGATGGAGATGACAATGTTAGCGGGAACACCCCCTCTCGTTGCAGTGGGATATTATACACCTCGGCAAAGCCTGCGAGGAAGTCCTGCGACGCACATGTATGACATGCCCCCCCCCCCCCCCCCCCACTTCACCCCTGAGCTAAGGGCGGTGATGAACGGACCTGGCTGTGCAGTTATGGAGCCAGGAGAGGACATTTGGGCCAGCGTTCAAGGTTGGGCAGACACTGAGCATTTCCTAAGGGCTCCAGGTGATCAACCACGCTTGGCATGGGATATATGTTGAAACAGGAATCTGGATTAAGCCAATGTAAATCATTGCAGAAGTGCCAACCCCATTGGTTTTTGGGACCAACATGATCAGGCAGGACCACAGGCTGTGACTGGCCTCTATCACAACTAGCTCCAGCATGCAACATATCTTTAGTTCCACCTTTGTCTTATTGTCCCCCAGGAGAGAAGAAAACTCATGGATGACAACTTCCGGTTCTGTGACAATGTTGTGGGTGATCAGTGCAGCCCAGCATGGAGGCCAATGGAGGTGATCACAGCTCTCAGTTCCTTCTTCTGTTGGGGTGTATAGGTGTCCTACAATTTAACTGTCTGGCCTCCGTTAACAGCAACAGTGTGGGAGTGGCCACGGGATTGCTGGAGTTGTGATCAAGCTAAGGCTTCAGGAGGAAACACTGTGATATACTTAAAGGTTTTTTCAGTGCCCAAATGCACCCACAATATGTGAGCATGAGCCAAGTCACATATCTCCTGGCAGTATGGCTTGGGGGACAAGAATTTCTCTCCAGACCTAGCCCTGGTTTTCCAGCACCCAGTACAACAGATCATGGTCAAGGACAAAGTGAGGAGCAGATGGCGTGGACTCATCAGTAGAATGATCATTGGTGATGGTGACCTCATTCCTTGCATGTTTCAAGGAATCGTCATTTCACTGCTTGCACTTAAAAGATGCGGACAGGTTTGTGAAACCAAAGCTGCTGTGATACAAGTGGGTCGGGGGCTGCACCCATCAGCACCGTGGGGTCTTAAGCCTAGTTGGATGGATCAGATGTAGTGGTTTTGTACTCCCACTATCTGTGATCCAGAGGGTCATATTGGGTGGACACCTCTTTACCTAAACTCTTGCATGGCTGGGACTTTCCTCTGGGGGCTTGGTCCTCCCCCATCACAATGCTTGTTACCAGTGTGACACGGCATCTTCCTGTGAGATTTTCTTTGGGGCTGCCCTTCTGCCACTACCCAGCAGACTGTGGTGGGTTAACTTCTCACCTTGCAATGAATACAGGTTAGACTCTAATTTGCTTATTTACTGTCATCCTGTTCTGACGGGACATAATGGCCCTCAACAATAGTGGTGTTGCTGCTGGAGTCTTAAATGGGCTTGGATGTGGTGTCCATTCAATCTGGCTGTGCCTGTAAAACAAATCACAAGAGGGTTAGGCGTGACCAGATAACAATCCCCATCATCCACAAGCCCAGCCACAGTTAATGGGGTCTTCTCCGTGGGGCAGGTAGCCACTATGTAGAAATTAACACTTTTTATATAGGGTCCCCCATTTCAGGGCAACATAATAATTGGGACAATTGTTGTCACAGGTGTTTTTTCATTGCTTCATTAGTGCAGGCAAAAGATACCTAGGCCTGCTTCTACTTACAGACTACCTTTGGACTCTGTACTTTCCATGTTCAACATGAGGACAAGAGCTTTGCCAATGAAAGTCAAAGAAGTCATTATGAGGCTGAAAAAGAAGAATAAAACAATTAGAGATATTGGTAAAACATTAGGATTATCTTAATCAGCTGTCTGCAATATGAATCCTCACTATGGTAAAGAAGAAGCCAGAAACGCCTATCCATCAGATCAGAAATCGTCTTCAGGATGCAGATGCACGCATATCAGAGACTGAACAGAAACACAGAGGCCACACTGCAAGATGCAAATCAGTAATAAGACATACAGTACAGGCCAAAAGTTTGGACACACCTCCTCATTCAATGTGTTTTCTTTATTTTCATGACCATTTACAGCACTCCATCACTCTCCTTCTTGGTCAAATAGCCCTTACACAGCCTGGAGGTGTGTTTGGGGTCATTGTCCTGTTGAAAAATAAATGATCGTCCAACTAACCTGACTTCTGCACAACACAACTGCTGGTCCCAACCCCATTGATAAAGCAAGAAATTCCACTAAATAACCCTGATAAGGCACACCTGTGAAGTGAAAACCATTTCAGGTGACTACCTGTTGAAGCTCATCGAGAGAATGCCAAGAGTGTGCAAAGCAGTAATCAGAGCACTGATTTTTGGCACTGTGCTATTGACTAGAGTTTGTGGAAGAGGCGGTGGCAGGACGTCAAGGATCTTCATCTTCTGTCAGACTAAATCATTATGCATTAATTCAGATGAATAAGATTGGTCCATGGAATGCTTTCTTTAGCTCATTGATGTACTTGTGATCTTCATCATACCGAAAGGGCAGTCAAACTTGACAACATATATACGAAAAAATAGTGAACACCAATGCTCCAATCTCGTCAGGCTAAAATATAGTAGGGGAGAATTGATCACATAGCACAGGGGTGCCCAAACTTTTTCGGCTTGTGAGCTTTTAAAATGACCAGGTTGAAACTATCTACCTACATTAAAAATTATATATATATATATATATATATATATATATATATATATATATATATATATATATATAT
>JANRMT010062793.1:31071700-31102155 GCA_026402145.1 Polypterus bichir lapradei
TATATATATATATATATATATATATATATATATATATATATATATATTTACTGTATATATATACACTGAGTATACGTTATACATAAAATATATGTTGTCGTACCTTACATAACTGAATAACCCTTATGGCACAATAACAATTCAATACATTTATGGTCACTACAGTATTTGGATTTAATAATCTTCATGTGGGAAAAATACATAAGGACAGCCAAATAATGCAGTCAAGGAGGTAGCACATTTCCTCATGTCTGGGTACTTTTCCTCTGTGAGTAAGTTCTAAAACTGTCCATGAGCCCCATACTTCAGCTGAATGTCATCCTGTAGAGTCAAAATCTCATCCTCCACTGTAGAGGAGTTTTAGATGAAACAGTGTTGCAATTTTCGATGCAGGTGAATCACCCTCAACATCTTCCCTGTATGGATATCACTTACAGTTAGGTCCATAAATATTTGGACAGAGACAACTTTTTTCTAATTTTGGTTCTGTACATTACCACAATGAATTTTAAATGAAACAACTCAGATGCAGTTGAAGTGCAGACTTTCAGCTTTAATTCAGTGGGTTGAACAAAAAGATTGCATAAAAATGTGAGACAACTAAAGCATTTTTTTAACACAATCCCTTTATTTCGGGGGCTCAAAAGTAATTGGACAAATTAAATAATAACTGGAAATAAAATGTTTATTTCTAATACTTGGTTGAAAACCCTTTGCTGGCAATGACAGCCTGAAGTCTTGAACTCATGGACATCACCAGATGCTGGGTTTCCTCCGTTTTAATGCTCTGCCAGGCCTTTACTGCAGCGGCTTTCAGTTGCTGTTTGTTTGTGGGCCTTTCTGTCCGAACTTTAGTCTTCAACAAGTGAAATGCCTGCTCAATTGGGTTAAGATCAGGTGACTGACTTGGCCATTCAAGAATTTTCCACTTCTTTGCTTTAATAAACTCCTGGGTTGCTTTGGCTGTATGTTTTGGGTCAGGGATCAATGCATTGGGCACCCCTGACAAAGCACATAGGTTGAGTCAGGGAAAAAATAAACACAAAACATTTAAAAAAAATTCACTTCAAAAGGAGTATAAACCTGAATCGTTCAACACACTTTGAAGAATGTGTGTACTGATTGCCATCTTATGTTCAGGTGTTGATTTGCTTATTGTGCCTCACAAAAACTAGTAAAAGTTTATTGTGTCACTCCAAATACAATATTACCACAAACATTCTGAACCTAACTGTTCTGCATATGTTTCTCTCACTCCAACAAGACCTCCTACTCATGTAGGCCTTTAGATGTGGTGTGAAGATTAATTAAGGACAGCTTAATAATCACTGTGTATTTTTATGCATTGAAGTGACAGATGCAATGCAATCATTTTTAGCAGTCATTTATTAATTAATGCTGCTTCATATCAATGCCATAGTCACAATAAGCAGGAAGCCAAGCCCTAACCACATTAGTGAGTAGAAGGAATTCTGATGTCATGTCTAAGTTTAACATGATGTGTGGACAGTATCCATTTAAAAGAAATCCAGAAACCAAAATAAAAACATCAAGGTGGAACACATGTTGGCCTTATTATAAGCAGACAGGGAGTATCTGCAGATACCTTTTTTCTTTAGGAGTTCCATACTGTCTGAACGTTTAGCAGGGTAACCACACCAGACCTTTAAAATGGAAACCGTGACACCAAGAAGACATGACTTCACCTATCTCTGTGTTTTGCCCAAGCTTTATTATAAACTGTAGTACTAGGGTGTTGTACCGTGTTAGCCATTATGAATGTAGTGAGAAATCAAGTAAAATGACACCTTTTACTGGCTAACTAAAAAGATTACAATATGTGAGCTTTCGAGGCAACTCAGGCCTCTTCTTCAGGCAAGATGAAGAGGCTTAAAAGCACTTTGTCAATAAACAAAGAGAACAGGCTTTGAAAACTACAATTAACAGGACTTGTTTGAACTTTTTATCCATCCATTTAATCCAATTTAAAGCTGCAGGCAGTCAGAGCCTATCCTGGCAATCACAGTCACAGGTTAGGAACCAGCAATGGATGCAAGTCACGTGGCCCACTCATTCATGCATATTAACACCATCAGATCCATTAAGAATCAGCAGTTAAACTAAAATGCACAACTGTGGGAAATGGGAGGAAGATCAGACTGTCTGAAGAGAAACCTTACCTCCACACAGGGAGATGTACAGTATACTCCACACAAGCCAATGGAAATAAAATGGGTGAATCTGGACTGATTAACAATATGTGTGGGTATGGAAGTATGAGATTCAGAGAAAAAAATAACATGAGCTACTTATTTGTGTGTATAACTAAACACTGTAATAGTAATACATACTGAAAACTCACATTAGGCTTGGGCCCAAGACAGGTATTAGTACTGGATGGGACACCAGACCATCTCAGGGCACGAATGCGCACACACACACGCACGTCCTTAGTAGCCAGTGTGGCATTTGACACTGTGGTCTCCTGGGGAAGCAACTTGACCTTAAAAAGAAGCCCAATACCTGAATAAACTTACCAGGAAAGCCTGCACCATTACTGGGCACACTCTGACAAACTGGAAGTTGTTGTAGAAAAGAGGATGGTGGCAAAATTGGATGCCATCATGAAAAATCCCCTCTGCCACCCCCCAGGAGCTGCTCTCTTGGAGCACTTTTAACGACAGGCTCATTCCACCACCGTGTGCTAAGAAGCACCTCTAGGAGGCTTTTCTACCGACTGCTGTCAGGAAATTCAATGCTTCCTCCTGGGGGCACTCATTTAACTCAAGTTTATTTTTGAAGTACCGTTTTAAAATATCTGTAAAATACATGCTTTTTATTTACAAATTGATTGATTGGCTGTATTATCCATCCTGGGAGTTTGTATTATTATTTTTTTTAGTTTCTGATGCTGTACGCATCTGAATTTCCCCTTGGGATTAATAAAGTTCATCTAAGCTAAACAGAACACAGGGCTTTCAGAACAGACGTTTATGAAAATTTAAGGACTGACATGGCATTGGGAACTTTCCCATTTTCAATTTTGCCTTCCCAAACTTCCTTGTTCATGGCTTGCACTCATTACAGCCTGCAAAGTTAATAGGATTAATTAGATAACTATTAGGACATTACAGTAACTTCAGGCTAAATGGGAGATATTTTCTTTTAAAACTTTTTTAATCACTACAATACCTGGTGATGCCTAGATGGCACCGTTATGCACAGGGATGGATTTAAGAGGGAGGGGGTCTTGGACTTGTAACATTTTCCAGCTTTCCCCCTTGCTGGAACCAAAGAAAAGCTAACATATGATGTTAAAGCTTAGGGGTTGCTTAAACTTGAACAGGCACAACACAAGCAGCAGATTGTGAGTAAGTAATGGGTGTGTGGATAACAGCAAACACCACGGACACAGCATCTGAGATTATGAAAGATAAGACAGAAAGACAGACAGAGAGTATACAACGCCAAAGGTAGGAAATACACTTGACAGCCTTCAAAAGCACAGTCTAACATGTCAAATACTAAAAACAAAAAGTGTTTGGTGTATTACCCATCTATTTTGAGAGATAAAGAGCCAGATGAGGAGAAAGGGTGGAAAAATATTTTAGCACCTTAGTCTGACAACTAGTGATTTTCACAATATCAGACATTTTTAGCTGTTAAGATAAAGCAAAGAACAATATAAAAAACAAATGTAAAAAAATACGCCAGCAGGTTTAGTTTTTCACCAGTCTTCAGACATTGTCTGACTACCACATAACAGTTGATGTCACTTTAAAGATCTTCTGATCCAGGCTCAAAATTAAGATTATTCAGAAAAGCAATAAAACAGACTTAAAAAAAACTTAAAATCAGCAAAATGGATAAATAGCAGCACTATTAAAAAGAGTGAAACTGAAAAGATCACTGTTCTGACATACACTACACAATCAAAACGTCAAAAGAGAAACCGAAGCCAAAACTAATGCAAAGCAATTTTTTCAGTACTACTCCATAAAAAGACGATAAACCAGAATTTAAGAAACCTTAGTGACACAAATGAAGAAATTACTGAAAATGAGAAGGAAATCAACTGAACAAATATTTCGCCCAAGTAGTTATAAAGGAAGAAACAAATGGAATGCCTCATGTAGAGCTAAAAACAAATTCTGAGATCATAGAGTTTAAAATACAAGAATCCGATGTGCTTCAAGCCCTCAATACATTGAAGACTAATAAAAGCCCTGGATCTGATGGGATGTCACCAATTGTATAGAAAGAAATGAAAGACGGCATCTATAAACCCTTGTTATGCATACTATAGCAATCATTTCAGAAAGGAGAAGTATCTGAGGATTGGAAAGCTGCAAATGTGGCTCTTCAAGAAGGGAGACAAAATGGATCCTAGTAATTATAGACCAATTAGTTTTACTTCTGTGCCATGCAAAATTATAGAAGCTATAATAAGACATTAATTATAAAACTGCCTAAATGAAAATAATATTCTAGATAGCAGCCAGTATGGGTTTATGAGAGGAAGGTCTTGCTAAACCAATCTTTTAGATTTTTTTGAAGAAGCAACCAGAACAGTTGACAAAAACAAAGCATACAACAGAATTTACTTAGACTTTCAAAAAGCATTTGATACAGCCACACATTAAAGATTTGCTCTGAAACTAGAAGCTGTAAACATAAGAGGTAACCTACAAAATTAGATCTCTAGTTGGCTAACTGGCAGGAGAGAAAGAATATAGATAATAAGAGAATGCTAGACATGGAGCAAAGTCACCAGTGGAGTCTGCCAAGGGTCTGTCCTTGGACCATTATGGTTACTGATTAATGGCATTGCTTCTAGTATAATTACTAAACCTGTGAAATTCGTAGAGGACACTAAATTGGAGTGATGACAGACATAGTGGAGGCAGGAAAAATAATTCAAAAAGACCTGGACAACCTTCAGAACTGGGTGAACACCTGGAAAGTGCAGTTTAATGTATAAAAGTGCAAAGTGCCACAAGTGGGCAAAACGATGGGAGACACTGTCATACAGGAAGCAACCTTTGAAAAGGATTTAGGGGTTTATGTTGACATAATATTTTCATCGACTAAGCAATGCACAGAAGCAATTAAAGAAATTAAAAATATGTTAGGTTATATCATAAAACCTTAAGTCAAGTGACAATATCCTCAAGCTGTATAATACATTACTAAGACCACACCTGAAGTATTGTGGGCAGTTCTGGTCACCATGGTACAAGAAAGACATAGCAGCACCTGAAGCTGGGCAGAGAAGAGCCACCAAGTGTATCCTAGGATTTAAACACATGTCCTACTCTGACAGACTCAAAGAGAGTTAAACCTGTTTAGTCTCGAGCAGAGGAGGCTGCGTGGGGACCTAATCCAAGTATTTAAAATCCTCAAAGGCACTGATAAAGTAGTTCCAGCCATATTCTTATGGCTTAATGGTGAATCACATACTCAAGGACATCAGTGTAGGTTATTTAAAACTGAAACCAGAAAGCACTTCTTTACGCAAAGAGCTATGGGACTCTGAAACAAACTGCTGAGCCATGTAGTTGAGGCAGAAACCTTGACAACCTTTAAGAAGAATTTGGAGGAGATATTGGGACAGCTTAGTTATTAGCTAAACAAATAGGATTAATGGTCTTCTCTCGTTTGTCAAATATATATGTAAGATTAGTGAAATTGTGTATCATTTTCATGTGACACTCAGTCAGTCAGTCATTTTCCAACCTGCTATATCCTAACACAGGGTGCAAGGCAGGAACAAATACCGGGCGGGGCACCAGCCCACCTCAGGGCACACACACACACACACCCACACACCAAGCACACACTGGGGACAATTTAGGATCGCCAATGCACCTACCCTGCATGTCTTTGGACTGTGGGAAGAAACCAGAGCACCCGGAGGAAACCCATGCAGACACGGGGAGAACACACAAACTACACGCAGGGAGGACTGGGGAAGCAAACCCAGATGTGACACTCATTTTTCTTCAAAACCATACATCATATAGTATATATATACTGTATATCTTGTATCTTATATTGTTATCATCTTCAGTAGGAGAATGCAACAATGATACTCTCACGTCAATACAATATCTTATAAACACCCACTCCAATAAGAACAGTAGTAGTTCAGATGTGTGTTAGCTGTTGACATATGTAATGGCACACGCTTACAAATTGCAAAACTGCATAAACATTCAATTGCCGGCAAAATCATGACTGGTGATCATGCAGGAGAAGATGTATTCCTTCCATGTATTAAGTTAGATACTGGTGATACTTCAGCAAGTAGATTACTATTCATCTTACATAGATGACAATTTCCAAACCTTTCAGCATTTGCTATAAAACTATAAATAAGTGTTAGGTCCAGAGTTTTGACCATGCTGGATTATACATGTGCACTGATAGCCAGCAAAGTGAGCTATCAAGGGGCTGGGGGGGCGCTACCAGTTGTTCAGAATACAGAAGGCCAACTGAGTGATTTTAAGAAGTACTATTTATGGTTTGTCGACAACAACATTCTGCTCATGTAGTGCAGAGATCAATTTAATTTTCAAAATGGATTTCTCACTAGTGTGTGGCGTGACAGGTTAGTTTATAAAAAAGTGCAAACACCTAACAACCTAGCTAGCCAAATACACTTGGGCCTCCACTGGGCAGATTTTCTCAAGCCGGATCCTAATCAACTGGCTTAGATGTACTTGTAGTACTCAGGCCTAGTCTGCTTGGAATGACTGGCTGATTCTGGCCCAAGCCATTCAGACCAGAAATGGCCATGGATTACTCACCAAAGCTGTGAGCACTATGTCAAAATTTTATACCAGAATTTACACCAGAATTTCATACCTGGACCCTTCAGCAAAGACTGCAGCTTTAGCTCAGGTCAGTCGGGCCAGCCAAACACGTCACCATCACCACTCCAGACTCTGTAGCCTCTTACAAGCTTCATGTCGAAAATCACCGTGATTCCTTCAGGTGATCCATTCATTTACTGTATTAATGTTTACTTCAATCTAACCCCATATCTGCAACTGATATAGAATTTATTTGTAAAATAAAAAGCAAAAATATAGTCAAGTCAAGTCAAGTCGGGGAGCATGCATTGGAACAGTGTGTTGCCGCACCCACTACATGACGAAACAACTCAGGATCCTGGTTTGCAACCCCCCCAGGCAGACACGCGGTCCAGTCTCACCCTCCGGAAATGACCCTCTATCTGTCACAGCCAGGTATTACGTGGGTGACCCCTTTGCCTGGTCCAGCCACTCGGGTCCCCCAACTATGAGGATCTTATGAGCCGGATCACCAACAGGGAGACAAGCAAAATGGCTGTAACTGATGCTCCCTCACAATGCAGATAATGTGCCTCATTCAGGACTCCATGAGGAACTAGCTCATTCGACACAAAGTCAAACCAACGGTACCCAAGGATTTTACAGAGAGACGCAGTACCAAAGGAGTCCAGTCTTTATCTCAGGTAACTGGATAGCGTCCATGTCTCACAACCATATAGCAAGACAGGAAGCACCAGAACTCTAAAGACTTGGACCTTCGTCCTTTTGCATAGATATCGAGAGTGCCACACACCCCTTTCCAGTGACCTCATGACCCCCCATGGTCTCCCAATCCATCTACTGACTTCATAGGTAGAGTCACCAGAGACATGAATGTCAATACCAAGGTAAGTAAACCTATCGACAAGGTTGACACTCTCTCTGCAAACAGACACACTGCTGATGGCTGTGCCCAAGAGGTCATTAAAGGCCTGGATCTTGGTTTTTATCCAGGACACTCTCAAGCCCAGACACTCAGACTCCTCACTCAGCCTCTCGAGTGCCACGATCAGAGCCTCCATCGACTCCACAAAGATCACAGCATCGTCAGCAAAGTCAAGATCCGTGAACCTTTCTTCACCAACAGAGGCTCCACAGCTGCTGGACCCCACGACCTTACCCAACATCCAGTCCATACAAGCATTGAACAGAGTAGGAGCAAGAACACACCCCTGACGAACCACAGAATCAACTGGGAAAAACACAGAGGTCCTGCCTCCACTCTGCACAGAGTATAGGAAAAATATAGGCTTAACTTGAATTACCTTTAAAAATATACTTAATAAGCAGTGAGTAATACTAGTCACAAGTTTGGTAGAAAAACTTACCACAAGTGTACTCCATTAAACTTTATTATTATTTAATGTATAGAAGAGGAAGGTGAGGAAAAACATGCAATTCAGAAAACAATTTATATAATAATAGTCAGTTAGAATTAAATATGAATGACCAAATGCAGAAGTCTGACTTTTGCCATAACTTTACCCTCTATTTCCTTTTTGGCCACTTCTTCAGTTACTATATTGGAATTTATTCTATTAAATGTGTGTATTTGGGTAACCGTTAAGTAACTGTAGCAACTGAAGGTGTCATTAAACTTCAGACTATCCCTTAAGCAGAAAATTGTTTAACATCATACCCTAGGTTTATTGTATCTGGACTGTACTATCATAATACATCTCAATTTCACACTTAGCACACCACTACTGGGAGGTTTGTTTTGTTTTGGAGATCTCTTGGTCTCTTGGCATGTCAGAGAACTGGGACTCTGATCCCCAACTGTAAAGTGCCAACATAACAATAAACTCCTTAGTAATAATACCTGGCAATACTATGAAATCAAGGTTAAAAGCTAATTTATGAAACAACACACTATGCTTTCTGTAAGATTACAAAATGTCCTCAAAAGTTCAGAAGCAGTGCCTCTCTGTCCAAACAGTGAACTTTGTAAGCTGAAATGTCAAAAGGTCTCAATCACAATGTAAACGGTGGGATGGGGGTTCTCCCACCTCTTTTTCTTCTTTTGGCTGCTCCTGTCTGGGGTTGCTACAGCAGAATCTTTTTCCCTATCTACCTGTCCTCTGCATCTGGCTCTATTACACCCACCACCTGAATTTCCCCTCTCACCCCTGACAGGCCTAAATGCTAAGATAGTATTTTTACAGCAGACTCACAAATAAGGACAAGTTTCTATTGCAAAGAGATTGAAATGGCCAAATTTTTCACTCCAGCTATACAAAACTAAAGATGTGGGAAACTTAATGTGTAAAACAATCTCATTTGTAGCATCAAACGTAGTATCTGATCCTGAAGAGTGCTATGTCATTGTGATGGGTAAATTATTCAAATATAAAGTCATTTTGATAAATGTTTCTGCACCTAATGTACAGTCGTGGCCAAATGTTTCGAGAATGACACAAATATTAATTTTCACAAAGTTTGTTGCCATGAAAATGAACTTAATCCCAAAAAAACATTTCCATTGCTGTTGTGAAGAAGGCTTCACGGAGCCCAAGAAAGTCCAGCAAGCGCCGTCTCCTAAAGTTGATTTAGCTGTGGGATCGGGGCACCACCAGTGCAGAGCTTGCTCAGGAATGGCAGCAGGCAGGTGGGAGTACATCTGTACGCACAGTGAGGCAAAGACATTTGGAGGATGGCCTAGTGTCAAGAAGGGCAGCAAAGAAGCCACTTCTCTCCAAGAAAAACATCAAGGATAGACTGATATTCTGCAAAACGTACAAGGACTGGACTGCTGAGGATTGGAGTAAAGTCATTTTCACTGATGAATCCCTTTTCCGATTGTTTGGGGCATCCAGAAAAAAGGATTGTCCGGTGAAGAAAAGGTGAGAGCTACCATCAGTCCTGTGTCATGCTAACAGTAAAGCATCCTGAGACCATTCATGTGTGGGGTTGTTTCTCAACGAAGGGAGTTGGCTCACTCACAATTTTGCCTAAGAACACAGCCATGAATAAAGAATTGCACCAAAACATCTTCTGAGAGCAACTTCTCCCAACCGTCCAAGAACAGCTTGGTGATGAACAATGCCTTTTCCAGCATGATGAAGCACCGTGCCATAAGACAAAAGTGATAACTTAAGTGGCTTGGGGAACAAAACATTGAAATTTGGGACCATGGCCAGGAAACTCCCCAGACCTTAATCCCATTGAGAATTTGTGGTCAATCCTCAAGAGATGGGTGGACAAACAAAAACCCATAAATTCTTACAAATTCCAAGCATTGATTATGCAAGAATGGGCTGCCATTAGTCAGGATTTGGCCCAGAAATTGACTGACAGCATGCCAGGGAGAATTGTAGTGGTCTTGAAAAAGAAGGGCCAATACTGCAAATATTGACTCTTTGCATAAATTTAGTGTACTTGTCAATAAAAGCCTTTGAAACTTATGAAATGCTTATAATTACACTTCAGTATACCATAGAAACATCTGACAAAAATATCTAAAAACACTGAAGCAGCAAACTTTGTTAAAATCAATACTTATTTCATTCTTAAAACTTTTAGCCATGACTGTAGATGACTGAGATTTTATCCAAAACATAATTGCATCAATTTCCAATACTGTATAAGCACTCATAAAATTACACTGGCTAGAGACTTTGTGTTTTAAATCAAGACGTGGATAGATCTTCAACTACAGTGGTGATAACATTTAATACTGCAAAGAATAATCCAGTTTATAATGGATTCTAACTTATCACATCCACGAAGATTCTTAAACCCGAACACAAAAGAATATTCATTCATCTCACCAGTACATCATAGTTAAAGAATGATTCCATTATTAATAATAATTTATTGCACATTATCAAATTTTGCAAGGACGATGCTATTGTTATTTCTGATCACACTCCTCTCATTGAATCATTATGTCCTACACACTCATTTCATACCTGGCATCTTAACCCCCTGTTATTAGCAGATATGAACTTTACAGAATTCGCCTCCAAACAAACCTAGTATGATTTTGGGACAAATACATCCTCAGAGGTTTCTGCAGTAATGCTCTGGGAAACTCTAAAGGCATTTTTAAGAGGACATATTATTTCATATATTTCCAATAAAAATAACTGATACCAAAAAGGCTTCAGATATAAATCAACGAAATTACCAAAATAAACTATGAATACACCTGGTCTCCAAATGAGGCACTTTATACGAAAGGTCAGGTTCTAGATTCAGAATTTAACCATTTGAGAACAAAAGAATCCTACAATGTGATAACAGAAATTACCAATACTGATGGAAATTTAAAAAAAAATCACTGACCATAAAGATATAATCCACACATTTAGGCAGTACCAGAAGTCCTTATATTCTAATCAGTTTAAAGAAGACAAGACACAATCTAATGAGTTTTTTTTTTTTGACACAATACAAATACCACAGCTACATACTCAATGAAGAGGAACTGGACAAACCTCTGAAACTCTCAGAATTACTGGCTGCTATAAACTCAGTCCAAAGTGGAAAAGCAGCAGGCCCTGATGGCTACCCAGTGGAATTTTATAAAACTATTTCAACGAAGTTAGCTCCACTATTATTAGAAACGTTTATAGAAGCTAGAGACAACAAAATTCTACCACAAACATTTTGCCAAGCATTAATTACCACCTTTCCAAAGAAATAAAAAAGACTTATTACAATGTTCATCATACAGACCAATCTTACTTCTGAATAATGGTGTTAAGATACTTCCCAAAGTTCTAGTTAGAAAGTCTGAGAAAGTACAGTAGCTCCTTCTGTAATATCATAAGATCAAAGTGGATTTATTAAAGGCAGACACTTAGCTGCAAACCTTCAGCGTCAGTTTAATGTAATATACTCACCCATAAAATCTAACACACCAGAGATTTTATTACCTTTGGATGCAGAAAAAGCCTTTGACAGAATTTAATGGAACACAGTATTTTACAAATTTGGGTTTGACCCTGTTGTATATTTGAAAGTTAATTTATGAGTTAAATTGATATTAATCTTGATTGACATTCCTGTTTTTGGTAATTTCCAGTAGAATGTTAATGGGTGGGATTTTAAAGGCGGAAAAGGAAGTTCTTAAAAAAAGTTTTTTTTCCTGTTACTGAGATAAACCAATGAGAAACTAACACGATTTTAAAGTTATTAAAAAATCCAGTTAAGAATCATTTACCAACGTCTATGTGTCATCTATCAATACTATACTGGTGACGAGAGGAGGAGAAGGAGCCCTGAATAGAAAAAAGAGAGAGAAGATGGGGCTGAAGTTTTGGTATTGTTAACTGTATTTTGTTATGGGCTTTTCACAATGACCATGCTGAGTTGTATTGACGAGTTCAATACTGAGACTGGGGTGTGAGAAGAATAATCAGAAAGAATTGAGACCTTCTTTCATGCAAATGACATTGATAATCCAGAGAAGAAGAGGTCAGTTTTACTAAGTCTGTGCGGAGCTGCAATGTATTTCACCTTACACTTGCTGTTGGCCCCTCGTCCGCCAAGCACTGTTCAATATAAGGACATGCTCAAGCATCTTCAGCGTCATTTCACAATTATAAACAACTGCCTAATCAAAATATTTCATGCTTTATTGTTGAACTGAGAAGACATTCAGTGCATTGTAACTTTGGTGAACAACTTGTGAAAGGAAGAGACTTGACACACGTAAAAAGGTTTGGGGCAGCCACCCGTATAATATACCTAGCTGCAAAGGTTTTGGTTTTTAAAGCAACAATGAAGTTGACTGTAGAGACTCCAAGACAAAACTGATGAAGGATGGAATAGATGGCGGTTTTAAGTGATCAGACAGGAAGTGATGTAGGGTCACCAGAAGTGATGTTTTTCAAGGCACCGGAACCGGAAGTGACATTCTTCTGGGTGCTGGAACCGGAAGTGACATTCAGTGACATAACAGGAGAAGGTTTAGTGCACCCTGCCCTCCCCTGGCCTGGCGTGGAACTGCCTTTGGTCCACACAACGTCCCCCTACTCACACGTGTGTGACAAACTCTAATGGATACCGTATGATCGCATAGTGTGTGGTTTTGCCGATCCTTTACTGCAGTGTCAGCTGCTAGCAGAGTAGAACTTAATTTCAAGAAAGCAGAGGAGCACCCTGTAGCTGAAGAAATGGCAAACTGAAATGCACAAATGCTGAGGACTGAGAAGACAGTAACTGTTAAGGATGTGGAAGAGGTAAACAGAATGATTCCAGTTAATACAGCTCAGAATATAAGACCATCTGTACAAGAAAGTACATGTACAATAAAGTGACGGAAGAAAGTGTTTCCGATGCGTTGTGACTCATACAGCTATAACATGTAAATTTAACATATCTGTGTGCCATTACTTTTTTTAAAAAAAAAAAGAGAACATTTAGCTCGCATGTGTTTAAAAAAGGCATGCTCTACTCAACTACTTTCATATCTAGAAACTACAGCATTACAGACCCAAGAAACCAGTACAGATACAGTGAATGCCCGGGAGGAGTATGCTGTGCATAGTACACAGATGGAAAACACAACATGCAAGAAGATTATGTATAAGTCTATAATTTCATTGAAGGGCAGCAACTAAAAATGGAAGCTGATTCTGGATCAGCCTGTAGTTTGATTAGCGACGACACTTACAAAGGCCTATGGCCAAATAACCCACCTCCACCGGTATGTACAGATGCTATAAGACTTGTGGCAGTGGCCTCAGGCCTCGCTTCAAGTGCTAGGTAAGATTAGATTTCAGGCTGAGTATTGCCATAAAAAGACTGCCTTATCAGTTCCTGTTATTCGGGGCCAGGATACTAGCTTGTGTCACACACGTGCGATTGGGAGACAGCTAAAGGTCCTGATTAATAGTAATTCCACACCAGACCAGGGGTTGATGCTGAACCAGCATCAGTTCTGTTTTGGACTCTGACTTGTGAACATCTCACAACTATTTACCCATTTGCATCCATGAGAAATCCTGCACAGTTCCAGCCACTCTGATGATGTCAGTTCCAGTTTCTGGGGCCTTTGATGATGTCACTTCCGGCTATGAACCCTTTGATGATGTCACTTCATGTCTTTGCAAATAAAGCCTCCATCTTTGGCAACCAGCTTCAGTTCTGTTTTGGGCTCTGACTTGTGAACATCTCACAACTATTTACCCATTTGCAGCCAGGGCATATTAAGTGGGTGGCTACCCCAAACCTTTTTTTGATATCTTCTTGTCATTTTTGTGACACTTGTTAGGATGGAACTGGTTTGAAGCACTTGGAATAGAATTAATAGGTGTGTACATAATTAAGCTGCACCATGTGACAGCTCTCCTGGAAAGGTATGCAGGAGTGTTCCAGAAAAATGAGAGCATGCAGAGGCCCGCCCATTTTAATTGATGTGGACCCTACAGTTTCACCCAAATTCTTGAAGGCTTGCCCTGTACCATTTGCTTTTTAAGCAGAGGATTGATGAAGCATTTGATGAACTGTTTGAACAAGGCATTTTTGTACCAGTGTGACACTCAAAATGGGCAACACCCATTGTCCCTGTCACAAAAACAGATGGAAGTTTAATATGTGGTGATTACAGATTTACTGTTAATACAGCAGTAAAACCTGATGTTTATCCCTTACCAATTGTTGCAGAGATGTTCTCCACACTGGCAGGGGGTGTCATTGTTACTAAATTAGACCTTAAACAAGCCTACCAGCAGCTGGTTGTTGATGAACCTTCAGCTGAGCTGCTAACAATTAATACACACAGGGTCTGTACTGTGCCCAACAGGTGCAATTTGGGGTCTCCACAGCTGTTGCCATTTTCCAGTGTTTTCTGGACACTCTGCTGGCATGTATTCCAGGTGTTCAGCCATACCTGGATGACATTTTAAATCACTGGGAAAACTCCAGAGGAACATGATTAATGTTTGGAGAAAGTGTTATGTCGAATCTGTAATGCTGGACTTCAAAGGGAAAAATGTGTTTTTGCTGCTACTGAGGTGGAGTTTCTCAGATTCAAAATAGATAAAGATGGCATCCATCCCACCAGTGAAAAGGTGGAAGCTATCATGAATGCACCAGCTCCCTACAACAAGACACAGCTTCTGGCATTTGTGGGACTTTTGAATTTTTACTGTTGTTTTCTTCCAAACAAGGCTACCATTCTGGAACCACTACACAGACTTCTTGACAAGTCAACAGCATAGCACTGGACTGCAACCCATGATTCAGTTTATAAGCAGGCAAAAGCAGTACTCAAAGCAGATGGAGTGGTTGTGCACTATGATGTTAAGAAGCCTCTCATATTGGTTTGTGATGCCTCTCCTTATGTCCTTGGAGCTGTACTAAGCCATGTAAAGCCTGATCGTACGGAATGTCCAGTTAACTTTGTCTCAAGGACACGGTCTGCCACTGAACGCAATTATGCTCAGATAGATAAGGAGACTCTTGCTGTTATATTTGGTGTTAAAAAATTTCATCAGTTCTTGCAGGGGCATCAGTTTACAATTTGCAAAGACCGCAAGCTGCTTTTTGGTCTACTATATTCTAAACCCATGCCATAGATCTTGTCACCCCGCATGCTTCTCTGGAGTCTCTTGTTGGAGACCATTGATCAGTCTTCATAGCTTTCTGGAGTATATACAACTATCTGTTGTGGTACAGGCCAGGAAAAGAGTTGACAACTGCTGATGCCTTGAGTCACTTCCCTATAGCACATCATGTGGTTAATACACCACCTCCTCTTGAAATCCTGCTCTTGGAATCTGTGCCTAATGCACCTATTCATGCTAACCAAATTATTGCACTTACTCAGAAGGATCCAGTTCTGTCTCGTGTGCTGCACTGGCTTTTGCATGGCTGGCCCCATGAAGTCTCAAGTAATGATTTCACAGCCTTTGTCAATAGACGTAGTGAACTCTCAGTTCACAAGAGTTGTGTTTTATGGAATAGCCGTGTTGTAGTACCTGTTCTAGCATGGGAGAATGCGCTTAAACTACTTCATGATTCCGACCCTGGCATAGTCCACATGAAGGCTCTAGCCAAAAGTTATGTGTGGTGGCCAGGAATGGATGATCAAATAGAGAAGCTGTAAAGTGTTGTACAACATGTCAATAGTCATGGCACCACTAGTCATGGCACCACTACACTGCACCATCATGGGCACCACTACACCCCTGGGAATGGTCAGCTAAGGCTTGGTCTCAGATCCATTTTGATTTTGCTGGACAATTTCAAGGAAAAATTCTTCTTTATTTTGGTGGATTCTCATTCCAAGTGGCTGGAGGTGTCTCTTCTACGCTCCATGTCTGCTAATGCTGTCATCGACACTTTGCGCCTTATCTTTGCTATTTATGGATTGCCAGATATTACTATCTCAGCCAACAGTAAAACATTTACATCTACTGAATTCAAAGAGTTCAGAGAAAGAAATGGGATCCAGCATGTGATAATGGCTCCCTATCATCGGTCCTCAAATGGACAAGCAGAGCGAATGGTACAGACAACAAGAGAATCATAGCTGGTAACTGGCAAACACGCCTTGTCAGACTTTTACTAGCTCAGCACACCAAGCCCAACTCTTCCACAGTGTAGAGTCCTGCGGAGCTGTTAATGAAAAGACAACTGACCACTGCACTTGATCGCCTTCACCCAGACATTCAAAGTGATATGCATATGAAGCAAGGAGAACTAGCACAAAAGCTTGGAGGTGTGTTTTGGCAATTTCGACCCTTGCAGACAGTATCACCCTGTCAAAATACTCTAACTAGAAACTAAAAGGGCCAAGAACAAATGTTTATAAAATAAAGGTTTATTTTAATTAAAGGCTGTTCAAGCTCCAAAGTTCCGAAGAGCACAAGGAGATGCCCAAACAGTAAGGTGATACACAGTAAACAAAATGTTGCACAATTAAACAGAGCAGAGTTTCAAAAATATCAAAAAGCACAGTAACAAAAACAGAATACAAGTGGTGAACTCAAAAGCAGAGGACAGGGTCGAAATTCCAGAAAACACAAAGCAAAGCAATAACACAAAACTCACCAAAAATACTCCCAACTTCCAGCACATTCAATGAACTGCCAGGAACTAGGGGGCGCACACCCTTAAACAGGATGGAGGGCCTGTTCATGATGGTGATTGGCAGGTGGCCCCACCCCTGAGGGAGCTAAACACAAAAAACAAAGGACATAATCAAGGCCACATTCACTTATAAACAAACACAAAAAATATATATTTATATATACATAATAAATATTAATATTAAACAAGAAACACCACTTTAAACCTCAGACAAGGGAGACATCCATCCTTCCATCCATCCATCCATCCTCTTCCGCTTATCCGAAATCGGGTCGCGGGGGCAGCAGCTTGAGTAGAGATGCCCAGACTTCCCTCTCCCCGGCCACTTCTTCTAGCTCTTCCAGGGGAATCCCGAGGCATTCCCAGGCCAGCCAGGAAACATAGTCCCTCCAGCGTGTCCTGGGTCTTCCCCGGGGCCTCCTCCCAGTTTAGACGTGCCCGGAACACCTCACCAGGGAGGCGTCCAGAAGGCATCCTGATCAGATGCAAGAGCCACCTCATCTGACTCCTCTCGATGTGGAGGAGCAGTGGCTCTACTCTGAGTTCCTCCTGGATGACTGAGCTTCTCATCCTATCTTTAAGGGAAAGCCCAGACACCCTGCGGAGGAAACTCATTTAAGCTGCTTGTATTCGCAATCTTGTTCTTTCGGTCACTACCCACAGCCGCACCAATCTGCCTGTCGATCTCATGCTCCCTTCTTCCCTCACTTGTGAACAAGACCCCGGGAAACTTGAACTCCTCCACTTGGGGCAGGATCTCGCTCCTCGAACCGCCACCTTATCGTGGTGGAGGGGTTTGCGTGTCCCAGTGATCCTAGGAGCTCTGTTATGCCCCTGGTAGGGCCACCCAATGCAAACTGGTCCTAGGTGAGGGATGAGACAAAGAGCAGTTCAAGAAAACCTCCTATGAAGAATAAAAAATTTGGACGCCATTTTCCCTCGCCTGGATGTGGGTCACCGGCGCCCCCCTCTGGAGCCAGGCCTGGAGGTGGGACTCAATGGCGAGTGCCTGGTGGCCAGGCCTGTACCCATGGGGCTCGACTGGGCACAGCCCAAACAGGAAACGTGGGTCCCCCTTCCCATGGGCTCACCACCTATGGGAGGGGCCAAGGAGATCGGGTGCAGTGTGAGTTGGGTGGTGGCTGAAGGTGGGGACCTTGGCGGTCCAATCCTCGGTTACAGAAGCTGGCTCTTGGAACAGGGTGAGACATGCAGGCTGAAATATGACATATACCTAGAAGACAAGCAGATAATATCATCCCATACAGTGGGCATGACACAACTCAGTGATGACTTAGAAATACCAGATTGGTCAGCCAGTTCACATTGGAAAGCCCCTGTGGCTAAGAACTTGCAAAGGAGTAGGTAGAGTACAACTCCTCAAAGTCTACCTTTGTAAAGCCTGCACCAGTTCAGCACAGGGCTCCAAGATGATAGCTCTTGGAAATCGAAATTGACTTAGAAGCCAGTCATTATCATGGGACAAGAAATCAGTATGATCTCTAAATACACGTTCTCTTCTAATTCCACCATTTCTGGAGTCATCTAACAACGTTA
Source organism: Polypterus bichir lapradei (assembly GCA_026402145.1). NCBI lineage: Eukaryota > Metazoa > Chordata > Cladistia > Polypteriformes > Polypteridae > Polypterus > Polypterus bichir. Next base: position 31,090,156 of record JANRMT010062793.1, read on the forward strand.
AAGCAGCCACGGTAGTTGAAATAGATTGGCCATTCCATGCAACATTACATTGTTACAGACTGATTACATTCAAGTGCCTTAAAATTGGTAAACATTATGCAATTAATTTTGGTGTATTTCATAAAGGTCACATCATGGATGTGAACCTAAAAGACAAAGGGAAACCACACAGAAACAGTAGCACTGCTATTAGGCTTGGTGCTGCCCATTTACAAAACTGAGCAGAATGTATGTATACATAGTCCAAGTCTGCTGTGAAAATCTGTGTAGTGTTACACCAAGTTTAGTTTTAATACATTTCGATGTGAGTGTGTACACGGGTGTGCAAAACATTTTTGTTCATATGCATTGTTTATACATGAGGCACCTGGTCTGCAATAGAAATAAAATATTGCTGTACTTCTGTATATGCCCATATTTGTGCCCCATTAAATACAAATTATCATAAATATACTAATAATCCTATTGTCCATCAATAACTCAGAATATTGAACCAATGCAGGAAGCTTTTACCCCTTGCACCTCTACATGATAATCACATTTTTCATCCCTTTTAAACCTGCACAGTATTTAATCTTTGAAAAATGCCCAGCTTTAAAACATTTAGAGAGCTGTACACTGACCGGCCACTTTATTAGGTACACCTTTTCAGCAATCAAATGGCACCAACTCCACACATTTAGATTTGTGGACATTGTCAAGACGAATGACTTACTGAAGTTCAAGCCGAGCATCAGAAAGAGGAAGGTAAGTGATCTGAGTGACTTTGTAGGTGGCATGGTGGTGACAGACGGACTGGTCTGAGTATTTCAGAAACTGATGATCTTCTGGTATTTTCATGCACAACAATCTCTAGGGCTGACAGAGCATGGTCCAAAAAAGTGAAATATCCAGTGAGCGGTAGTTCTTTGGATGAAAATGCCTTGTTGATGCCAGAGATAAGAGAAGAATGGCCAGACTGGTTCAACTTCATAGAAAGTCAACAGTAACTCAAATAACCACTTGTTACAATCGAGAAATGCTTACCGTGTCCATTGCTTTATAACCACAGTGCACCCATCTTCTGATAGCATGTTATCCTGCTTGAAGTAGACATGTCACAAAGCTCAATTAATCTCAAACTGGTCATTTGTTGTATTAGTTTGATTTGATTGTATGTAAGGTTATTTTCTTCAAATAAAATAAATAAAAATACTCACTTTAGGCACCAGTGTATTTTTAGTGAGATCGAGAAAATCAGGTAACAACTAGTAATTTTCTGATAGTGTCAGTTAAACGTATTGACACGAAAGAAAAGACTTCCATTTCGTAAATCGATAACATCAGTAGTTATTGTAAAACTGGCAGTGGGGCCTTGCTAAGCATCCCCCATTTAAAAAAGTCCTATGGTAATGCATGTTATATGCAATACTGGATTTTGAAACAAGTAAATGTACCATGGTACCACCATAACATGGCAAAGATTTGTAATTTTACAATAGTATGCCCATACCATGGGATTTTGAAACAAGCACAAAAGGTAGATATGCCATGGTACCATCTAAACTGATAATATGGCACAATCTATGAACCGTAGTAAACATACAATGATGGCCTGTTTCATTTAGAACCTTTACCATAATTCTGTCTATACAACTGAAAATTAAATAGCCATAAACAGATTATCACAGATACATAAAATGCTAATGGGTTCATGATTGTAAAAGGACTCTTGCTGCCAGAGCCAGTTCTAAGATTTTTGCTGCCCTAGGCGAAGTTGTAAATGGCTCCCCACCACCCCCTTTGGTTTGACAGGAATCATCACTGCCAGACCTGGAGACAGGACTGGGGCCAGCAAAGTGTTAAGAACCTCGAATTCACAATTTGACAATGTAGAGATATAGCAATGTCTGTTTAATATATATACTGTATATTCCATATATATATATATATATTAAGACATATACATGTCATTTAATTTATTAAAATAAATTGAGAACTCAGCATAATTACAACATTCAGTGAAACTAAGAATATAATGATTATCTTTAAATAGGAATCTTTACCCACAATTCCTATTGACCATATGCTTGTGCATACAAGTAATGAAAACTGCCCATCCAAAAAAAAAATGCACATTTGCTTTAACGTGCTCTGAGCAGATTTCACAAATGGTTGGTGAGCAACAGGGGTCGATAGTTGTTAAGTTTTAACTCAAGATTTAATGTATGTGCATTTGGGATATGATGGTCTTTTGGGTTAAATCAGCTTTTACCAAGTCACTCAAGAGCTACAGTCTTGTTGCCGACTTGATCATTTAATTTTATTTCGCTATGTCTGTCTCTTCTATGGTAAAGTTTGAGGATTATTATTATTAGCATCATCATTGTTGTTGTTTGTGTTATTATTGGACTGTGTAGGTTGGCTGGTGTTAAGATCGAACATTACTAGTATGCAAAAATATAAAATAGGACTTTCACTTTGAGTCTGAGTGTTTGTAGGTGTGTATTGTTCAACAAAAGGTTGTGTCACCCAGGGCCATTTCTGGAAAACAGATTGTGCTGTGCATAGTATGCACACTATGCTGTACACAACACAAACATTTCTTTGTGTTCTGGTCTGGTGTGGACAATTTTTTCTAAACAAAATAAACATTGCAGTCTCTACAGGGGATTGTAGTAATGTGCCCTGACCACTAGAGGACACATTAGGCAGTCTAGGCACATGAGTAGATAGATAGATAGATAGATAGATAGATAGATAGATAGATAGATAGATACTTTATTAATACCAAGAGGAAATTCACATAATCCAGCAGCAGCATACTGATAAAAAACAATATTAAATTAAAGAGTAATAAAAATGCAGGTAAAACAGACAATAACTTTGTATAATGTTAACGTTTATCCCCCGGGTGGAACTGAAGAGTCGCATAGTGTGGGGGAGGAACAATCTCCTCAGTCTGTCAGTAGAGCAGGACAGTGACAGCAGTCTGTCGCTGTAGATGCTCCTCTGTCTGGAGATGATACTGTTCAGTGGATGCAGTTGATTCCCCATGATTGACAGGAGCCTGTTCAGCGCCCGTCACTCTGCCACGGATGTCAAACTGTCCAGCTCCGTGCCTACAATAGAGCCTGCCTAAATCACCAGTTTGTCCAGGCGTGAGGCGTCCTTCTTCTTTATACTGCCTCCCCAGCACACCACCGCGTAGAAGAGGGCACTTGCCACAACCATCTGATAGAACATCTGCAGCATCTTATTGCAGATGTTGAAAGACGCCAGTCTTCTAAGGAAGTATAGTCGGCTCTGTCCCCTCTTGCATAGACCATCAGTATTGGCAGTCCAGTCCAATTTATCATTCAGCTGCACTCCCAGGTATTTATAGGTCTGTACCCTCTGCACACAGTCACCTCTGATGATCATGGGGTCCATGAGGGGCCTGGACCTCCTAAAATCCACCACCAGCTCCTTGGTTTTTCTGGTGTTCAGGTGTAAGTGGTTTGAGTCGCACCATTTAAAAAAGTCCTTGATTAGATTCCTATAATCCTCCTCCTGCCCACTCCTGATGCAACCCATGATAGCAGTGTTGTCAGCGAACTTTTGCACGTGGCAAGACTCCGAGTTGTATTGGAAGTCCGATGTATATAGGCTGAACAGGACCGGAGAAAGTACAGTCCCTGCGGCGCTCCTGTGTTGCTGACCACAATGTCAGACCTGCAGTTCCCGAGATGCACATACTGAGGTCTGTCTGTAAGATAGTCCACGATCCATGCTACCAGGTATGAATCTACTCCCATCTCTGTCATCTTGTCCCTAAGGAGCAGAGGTTGGATGGTGTTGAAGATGCTAGAGAAGTCCAGAAACATAATTCTTACAACACCACTGCCTCTATCCAAGTGGGAGAGGGATCGGTGTAGCATATAGATGATGGCATCCTCCGCTCCCACCTTCTCCTGGTATGCGAACTGCAGAGGGTCGAGGGCGTGGCGGACCTGTGGCCTCAGGTGGTGAAGCAGCAGCCGCTCCATGCTCTTCATCACATGTGACGTCAGGGTGACAGGCTGGAAGTCATTCAGCTCACTAGGACGTGATACCTTTGGGACTGGGGTGATGCAAGATGTTTTCCAAAGCCTCGGAACTCTCCCCTGTTCCAGGCTCAGGCTGAAGATGTGCTGTAGAGGACTCCCCAGTTCCAGCACACAGGCCTTCAGCAGTCGTGGCGATACTCCATCTGGACCCACTGCTTTGCTGGCACGAAGTATCCGCAAATCTCTGCTCACCTGGGCTGCTGTAATTGTGGGTGGGGATGTCTCTCCTATGCTGATATCAGCAGAAGGATGGGTGGAGGGTGCAGTACTCCAAGGTGAGAGTAGGGTAGGGTGGTCAAACCTGTTAAAGAAGTTGTTCATTTGGTTTGCTCTCTCCACATCTCTCTCGATGGTGGCACCCCGCTTTTATCTGCAGCCAGTGATGATCTTCATCCCATCCCACACTTCCTTCATGCTGTTATTCTGCAACTTCTGCTCCAGCTTTCTCCTGTACTGCTCCTTTGCTGCCCTGAGCTGGACTCGGAGTTCCTTCTGCACGCGCTTGAGCTCATTGCTGATCACCGCCTTTAAAAGCCCTTTTCTTCTGGTTCAAAAAGCCCTTGATGTCACTTGTAATCCATGGCTTGTTGTTAGCATAGCGGTGTACTGTTCTTACTGGAACTACAATGTCCATACAGAAGTTGATGTAGTCAGTAGTGCAGTCAACAACCACCCCAATGTTCTCACTATGTGACCCCTGCAGGATATCCCAGTAGACTGCCTATGCCCAGAAACGGCCCTGCTTGTTGCATGCAATACCTCAGGCTAAGATCCGATTCTTACCCTGTTAGTATCCTACTAGGAAAACTACTACTACACAATAAACATTTCTGTTTTGTCCACATTAAGAACTTTTAAAAGCCCCAATAATCAACTTCATAGACAAAGAAACCATCACAGAATGAAATGTTTCTGTGTCAGGAAACGGTTCTACAAGGAACCACACAAGTGCCATTTTAGAACCATTATTTTTAAGAGTGTACAGTCGAAATGACAGAGGTAGTAACACTGCAGGTCTACAGTCCATCACTGAGCACATCTATGTACAAACTCACAGTTGCTCATGTCGATCTATTTTTAAGTTGCAGATTAACCTGCCTTACACATATGTGGGAGGGAGCAGAGAATCCATATGTTAACATAGGTAGAATGTAAAAATCTGCACAAATAATAACCTATCTGGAACTTAAATGTTGACATCTATAATGACGAGAAAGATCAATGTATGTATGCATGCATTTTTTTTATTTAAGTAAAAGACACAAATATAAATTGCTGGCTATTCATTTCATTAGCTCTAATTGAAAGGTAGATTGTTACATTCACCAGACATACAGTATAGGGTATAGTTTAGGAAGTAAAACATTAATTAAATTGTTAGCGTGCTGGACATTGTGAAATCTGAAGTTGTGCCTTCAGCTGGTTCAGAACGCGGCAGCTAGATTTTTGATTGGGTCAAGAAAATGGGATCACATCTCCCCCATTTTAGCCTCTATCCACTGGCTACCGGTGAGGTGTCGCATTGATTTTAAAATCTTGTTGTTTGTTTTTAAAGCCTTGCATGGTCTCGCTCCAAAATATATCTGTGACCTTCTTCATCCCTATGTGCCACCAGGAGCACTGAGGTCATCTGGATGACTGCTCCTTGTAGTGCCAAGATCTCGACTGAAGTCTAGTGGAGACAGAGCTTTTTCAGTTGTTGCTCCTAGGCTTTGGAATGACTTACCTCAGGTCTTCATCCTCGATCGAGGTTTTTAAAAGTCGGCTTAAGACCTACTTGTTTTCTTCTGTCTTTCATTGCGTATGATGGGATTGTGGTGGATGTTACAATTGGTTGTTTTGTTAATCTACTTTTGCATGATTGTTTGTATTGTGTTTATTTTAATGCTTTTTTGTACACCACTTTGGCACAACCTCTGTTGTTTTAAATGCGTTTATTAATAAATAATTTAATCTAATCTAACCAGTAGGGGGCATAGCAGCACCTCAAACAACTACACAACACAGTAGTGGGTTCAAACAAGACTTTTTTTTAATCTTACAGTACCTCCAAATTCTTTCCCCAATAGAACAATCCACAAACTTTGTATCTACTTCCACATTCCCCATATAATCTCATCCACTCTCCTCTGACTACCCATTTAGAAAACTCTGTTTCTTTTATGCTGCACCCAGGAGTACTTCCGGTCATGCCACGTCACATCTAGGAAGCGCTTCTGGGTCAGGGAGAAAGAAGTTGTTTACAGTGGGGACAGCCTGTTCCTGGAGTGCCCCCTGGTGGCACCCATGGACGAAAACAGCGCTGTCTAATGGGACTGCAATTTCCAGCCTGCTCTGTGGGTATCCATGCAGTTGCCGTAGTCCAGGAAGCCTGCCACCTATTGTGTCGGGGAGCAGATAGTCCATGCAATTAGATGCCCCCCCCCTTCTGGTAATCTGGCCTCCCAGATGGATAAGAACCATTGAACCATTCTGGCCAGAACGCCAGCCTATGAATTGTGTTTACAACAACATATATAACCAAGAAAAAAATACTTTACAAATGTCATAAATAACTTCATTTGGTTAAACTTTAGGTTAGATTAGATTTAAGCGCGTTTCCACAAACCCCCTCCCCCAAAAAACACCGGGGATCGCACCCCATAAAATAAACAAGATGATGCGTGACCTGAGAAGTTAAACGGAAGATGGTTGAATCACAGCTGCAAAGGAACAACGCCAGTGTCACATTTGTTATCGAAATCAGCACATTTTTGGAGATCAATAAAGTCAACACTCAAAAGGTGCTTGAAAGTGGACAGTTTTGAAAATACAATACAATACAATACAGTTTATTTTTGTATAGCCCAAAATCACACAGGAAGTGCCACAATGGGCTTTAACAGGCCCTGCCTCTTGACAGCCCCCCAGCCTTGACTCTCTAAGAAGACAAGGAAAAACTCCCAAAAAAATCTTGTAGGGAAAAATGGAAGAAACCTCGGGAAAGGCAGTTCAAAGAGAGACCCCTTTCCAGGTAGGTTGGGCGTGCAGTGGGTGTCAAAAGAAGGGGTTCAATACAATACAATACACAGAACAGAACAAATCCTTAATACAGCATAATAATAAAAATTTTAGAAGTACAGAGCAGAATTTAACAGTAGATGATATCATATAATAAGATTTTGATATTTTTAGAGTGCTGGAGACCTCATCCGTCAAGCTGCCTCCCCATTTGGCCATTCCACGGCTGAAACGTTGCTCGGCCAGCCAATCCGATGAAAGGGCCCCTCTTTCCCATGATTCCTGTGATCTTCCACCAGGGATGACTTTACCATAGGCAGGCAAACAACTTGGCAGGTGGGCCGTGGCACCAATTGCCACATTTGAGTACCGAGAACAGAAACAGAATAGGTGAGGGTTAGTATTCAATTATACTTATCATGTTACTTATGTTTTAGTGCTAATGACTAACAACAGAGATGCAGTATGTACAGTTAATCAGCAGCTCTAGTCAGGATATGCTAAACTGAAGTAGTAAGTCTTCAGACGGGATTTAAAGGCTGGGACCGAAGGGGCATCTCTTATAGAAGCAGGAAGACCATTCCACAGTTTAGGGGCCCTGTAACTAAAAGCTCGACCTCCCACTGTTATTTTATTAATCCTTGGAATCATAAGCAGACCGGCATCTTGAGATCTTAATGTGCGCTCAGGTTTGTAAGTCATGATAAGTTCAGACAAGTAAGCCGGACCTTGGCCATTTAATGCTTTATATGTTAAAAGGAGGATTTTGAAATCTGCCCTAAACTTAACCGGGAGCCAGTGTAAGGATTTAAGAACTGGAGTTATGTGTTCATATTTTCTTGTTCTTGTGATAATTCTTGCAGAACGCAGAACGTGTGCAGAAAAAAATCTAAATTGAAGGCCCTTATTTATATATACTTTTCTTTAAAAAAAGAATTTTAAAGTAATGAATGTATGAATAAAACATAAATTCATTTACTAATCACGCTATTTCAGCAACATCAGCCTCATTAGACTAGACGGGGCGCTGAGTAGCGGTACAGTTCGAATACTCCTTAAGGACAGCGACTGAAATAGGAGACGAGCCCAGTCTCCTGCGACTTTGAACAGATGCAATACAATACACAAAGTATATGCGGGAAATTGTTACAAAGTGTAATTTATAACATTTGTAACATAATTTACAAAATACACTGGTTTAATTAATTATCGATTCATTTGCGTATAGCGAATTTACACTGTCGTACATTACACATAGGTGGCGCAGAGGGTAGCGCTGTTACATCATGGGCAGAACACTCGGTGTTCAAATCCGATGTTTGAATGGAGTCTACATGTTTTCTTCGGGTGCACACTTGGGGTTGGTTTAGTCGCACATCTGCAAAGACGTGCTGGTCGGCTGATGATTTTTTGTGTTTCGAAAATTAACATTATTTGTGTTCTGGGCTCATTCTCATATTTGCAGTGCTGTCGGGACAGACTGTACCCGAAGACCCTGAAGTGCATTAATAATGGGTTCAATAGGATGGGTATGATTATTATAAAATTACTTTGTAAAAGTGACAATGACAATAAAGATCTATCTATCTTGCTATCTAATGATCAACCAACCAATACAACTTACTAGCGACTTTAATTAATTTGTAATACAGTATCGATTATTAGCAGCGACGTGGGCACTAATCAATAGCGGGTCCCCTGTCCCCTCAACGCCTACGACCTGTTATTGGCAAAGCTCGAACCACTGTGCTATGTTGCCACCCGGAGTAGACTATAGTAGATGATATACAGTATATAAGATGACATCAGTTTAAAAATATATAAAATTTTAAAACAATAAACAAGATCGTACATCGAGATAGAAACCTCCTCGTCGTTGCTCTAAATTGGAGTAAACGGGTGAGAAAAGGGGTGGCTGGCCAATCAAGAGAATATTGGTAATTGTCCTCTGTGGCCGAATCGTAAACCGCCATATATGGAAGTATGAAACTAACATGGCACAAGCGCCTATCTAATGGAAAAGGGGCGTGGAAAAGAAAGAGGTCCCGCCCTGGCTGAAATGCATAGGTAAGGTAAGGTAGCCGTAATTGCTTGCGCATGCGTACGTCACAAGTCAATGGCTTGTCGCAAATGATAGCCCGTATAGTTCATTCAATGGAAATTTAGTGATTCTGTCCTTTTCAAAATATCTTCGCACTGGACTGGGCTAGTAGGAGTCTACAAACAACAGACCCAAGGCAGGAGCAGCCCTAGACTGGAAAACAGTACCTTGAAACTCCGTGCATTGCTCAGAAATTCTGTATGTCCTGACCCCATATAACTGATGTATTCTACGTTCATTCATCGGGTTCTTTCTTTGTAGGCATTTTTTTCTTGGGCTATACGTATTTAACCTTTATATATGCCATTTTCCTTTGCGTTTCTTATGACAAACTTTTGTAATGTGTGTACATTCGTGTAAATTAACTAAACGGAAGCTATAAATACACATGGTTTAAATATAAAGTTCAGCAGGTTGGAGCCTCATTCGTAGCCACTCCCTTTCACATTGATCTGATAGGCAGGCATTTGTGTTCCAGGTGAGTTTGATTTTTAATTTTAATTCCTTCCCACATGGCGGCGCACGACTCACGGCCGGCCACAGGAGGCAAGGCAGAGGGAGGGAAGAAGTTGAAGAGACGCTGGAGGGCGGAGACTTGCAGTCGCGTATAAAGTGTTGTGCGACGAGTGAGGAGTTCCTCATGACAAACTCAAATTTTTATTTAGAAATGATGACTTTTAGTTTTTCGAGAGCCTTGGATCCCCGACCACATCATTTGAAACGGGTCGGATAAGACTGGGGAGCGCGGAGTGATACGTTGAGTGTTTCAGTTTGGACGCAGACGGCCACAACAGCGAACCGGCTAGAAGTTAGGTGGGTAGCGGACGCACAAGTTGCAGGTCTGAATGACAGTTCCCTGCATTGTAAAAATATAGGATGGAGAATCACAACACACTGTTAACAAGGGGTTTTATGTCGATGTTTCCTTTAGGTGCACGTCTTTATTCAAGTTGATGATGAACTTTCTACCGGGATGCTGGTGCCTCGCAGCCTTGGCGTCTGTGGTGGGGGCTCTCGATTTTCAATATCACAACAGCCAGCAAGTGGCCGACTTTCTGAGTGCTGTCAGCAGTAACTACTCGTCCTTCACGTACTTGCACAGCATTGGGAAGTCCGTGCAAGGTGAGTGCTTCCGAGTATGTTGGCAGCTGTTCGTATTCGCGTGTTCGGCTTCTTGAAAATCCAGTTTAACGTGAGTTAAACATACAGAAATTTTAAAGGCTTCACAAACTTTAAAGGACGTATAGGTGTAGTGGCGGCACATGCTGGACTGAACTATGACATTTTTTTGCCTTACTTTTATTTGGATTTAATTTCCCAAAGTTTTGTACGAAGGAGTCATAGTCTCATCGCTCAAAGGTTTATTGTGCTTACTTATAAAATTGTTTATATTCTTTTATTAATCTCTAAAGAAATATGATATACAGTTTCTGTATTTTTCTGTAATTTCAGAAATTTATTCAAACCTGTTACATAAGCAAATAAACAAAATATTTTAATAAATTAAGCTCTTGGTTATTGATATTTTTCTCAAAAACTAATCTAGATTGCAATGTGACTAGAAAGTGATACAGAAAATTTTAAAATTTGAGAATTTTTTTCTGTATTAAATTATTCTGGTAGTGGAATATAAATAAATATATATATTTTTTTTTTAATGAAACAAGGTAACCATTTAGAAATTTAAGTTTTTCCAATATTTGGTAAAATGTTGACAATATAAAGGCTGAGTCATTCTGAAGTTTATAAACTGCTTTCCCTATTATACAATATTCTGAGACAGGGATATACCCAATTTGTAATACATCCTTGTAGAAAGTTAGTGTTAATGATGAGCAATAAAATGCTAGACTGTTCCATTTCCTGTTAGTCTGTATTGCATAATCGGAAAATGTAGTCGCATCTTCTGAAACAAGTCATTCATTTATGTATTAATGTTTGTGTGAATCCTGTATAAAGCATCCAGCTTTAATATTTATTTAATTTGTAAGGCATGTTGTGGCACTCAATATATTCTGATAAGATTTTTGAGCAAGTACAGTTCAGAAAAGTTTATTTTTTGTAGAGCAAAATTTGAAAAGGGCAAAGATACAAAGCAATATCTGAATGATCACTGCTGGCCCCGATTTTTATTCATGTTTTATGAAGGCTTTTAAAGGAATTATTGTTTAGAGAGCCTACAGGTTTGTTTAAATACAGCTTGTTAATGATGAATCTATTCAGTTCATTTCAGATTTTTTTTTATTCATTTTTGCATTGTTGAATATTTTCCATAGTATATGCAGTATAGTTAATGAATATTAATACCATGAAAATGAGGAAATTAGTGCATTATTTTTTTGTTTTTTTTGTTTTTAAAAGACATTTTGGAGATGTAAGATGAAAGTAAATCTTTTAGCTTTGAACTGAATTTAAAGATTTCTCTTGCAGGGCTCATAGTGCTTTACATCTAAACTTACACGTGTTAAAGTTTTGTGAAATAGGGGAATGTGCTTAAATGTTGTAAAGGCTGTGGAATATTTCCAGATGTTTTTCTTCTTGGGTATATATTGAGTCTTTCCAAAAAAAAAAGACATGTTTGGTGTTGAGGTATTGAAACCTGACCATACAATATCTTCAAGTCACTGGAGTGACTTTAGTGTTAAGAAAATATTGTATATTGGCAAGTTACCACATTTGACTTAAAGCATGTAGATTACTAGCAATGTTTATATGGGGTCCTGTGTGGTAATGCAGAGTATTTGTGAATGACAAGTCTGAAGCCTACCCAGGGGTCTGAGTTGCCTTTGTTCCTAATGTTCAAGTGAAGGCTGAATTAGTTTTTTTTGTTCA
>JANRMT010062793.1:31102165-31116100 GCA_026402145.1 Polypterus bichir lapradei
TTTTGTTTTCTTCTCCTCCAGCATGTTCCTGTCCCTAATCACTGATATTTAATATTGTCCATTTTATTTCACAGTCACAATTTGCTTATCCTACTAATGTCTGTATCTACTCCTATGTATGCTTAATAGATTGTTTGGTTTATCATGCATTATGATTTCATTCTTTGAGACCCCTGTGATGGTGTGCATTATTAAAGTTGTATTTTAAGAGAAAAGTCTGTTACTGATTTTAATTTCATTGCCTAGACATCTCTCTCTCTCTCTCTCTCTCTCTCTCTCTCTCTCTCTCTCTCTCTCCTAACACACATCAACCCAAGGAGGTTTGATGTTAGGAAGTTTAATGTGCTAATCCATCTTATGTCACTGTGCCAAGTAGCCTTACTGCCATGTGTCTGTCACCTCCTTCACTAGAGGCATTGTAGTCAATTGGCTTAGACTCAACGTATTTCCTGCTCAGGCACTAATAAGCTGTACAATGCTAAGGAATGGCTAAATACTGCAAGACATCAGACTTTTTTCAGATAAATATAATGTGCTTTGTAGCAGTAGTTCTAATACATTGACTAGATGTCAATGAAGACCTGGTGCTCTCTCCATAGGTGATTTATTTACAACATATGAAACATGTTTAAGTAGCCCAGTTTAGGTATAAGCTGTTTAGACAGTGTCAGTCCTGTTTAGCTTGTGCACATCATTAGATTAAAGAAATACCATATGGAGAGCACATGTATAATTTAGGAAGGTTGTAATTGCATTAGGAGCTGTATTTAAAACTGTAGTAAAGGTTTGATCATGTGAGCATTTTTTTTGCACTGTGAACAAGGAGGCATGTCATTTTTAATAAAGAAGTGTAGACTTTTCTTATGAATGCTGACCTTTTGCTATTGCAAGGGGATAAAGCAGTTTTATCCTGATATGAGGATTGTCCGTAAATTTCAGTGGGGTGGTGGACTTCAGGTTTTGAGTGTGATAAATGTTTCCTGTTTTTCATTCCAGCTAATTGTTCATTGAAGTGTTACCCACACATTAAAACAGTTGGTATCCTTTTTAAAATGCTGTTAATTAGCCTCCAGGTGTGGCACTGTGGTTTTGCTTAACGTTGTTGGTGTAATTGCATTTGTGCAGAGTACCACACAGTCCGTCATTTTGGTAGCTGATCAGAGAGGGCAGGTTCTTGCAAGCACATTGCTCAGAATTGCATGAGGGTGCTGATGGATGGGAGCACACTAATTGTACTCTCTTGACTCAATGTGTTAACTTGAGTTAAAGACTAGAAATTCCAGGATGATTATGCAACCCTGTTCATTTTTCAAGAAACTGTGTCCATCTATTGTTTGTGAGGTTTTTAAAGTTTATATCGCCTTAACTACCAGTTGGTTGCATGGCTACAGGTTGAGTGTACGTTACACCACTGTCTCCTGCCAGGCATTGTATTGTAATTCTTTTTAACTTGCTTACTTTTTAATGCTATGCTGTATTGACAAAGTGAAAGCTTCTATTTGTCACTCATTTGTGATCTCCTCAAATCTTTTGAATTTTTTATTTTTTTTTGTTACTCATGGATTCAAATCCGAAACCAAATGAAGTGCAGACTTGGGGACAGTAAAAGCATTTAGCAAATACAAGCAATTTCTTTCAAATTCAGAAGAATCACTGTATGATGTGGAGAGTAGACTTTCCTCTACATCTATATTAAAGGATTTTAAATTCCTAACTTTCAGAATTTAAAAAGTTAATCAAAAAAAGGAAGCCTGCAAATGAGGGATATATTATAAAAATTATTGGCACCCGTGGTTAAGATGTGTTCTTAGGTTTCTAATTTTTTTTTTCCCAAAAAATATAGGTTCACAACACAAAGAAAAAAATCCAACCTTTAATTGAAGTACACTTATTCATTGGGAAATAAATCCCACATTAAGAAATACATTTTTTACTTGAAATCATTTGTGCCACAATTATTGGCACCCCTAACACTTCCTATAAAATAAATGTAATTGAAGCATTTTTGTAATTTCTAGTTTAGTTTTTAAAGTTGATCAAAGTAAATTGGAACTTAATTAGTAATTAATGACTTCCTGTGTCCCTGGGGTATAAACATGACATGACACGACACAGAGTCCTATTGCTCTTAGCCACTCTTCAACATGGGAAAGACAAGAGAACATGCCATTCAAGTAAGGCAGATGTGTGTCGACCTTCATAAGTCAGGTAATGGCTATAAGAAAATAGCTACTTGCCTAAACCTACTTGTATCTACAGTCAAAGGAAAAATAAAGAAGTGTAAAACAATGGGAACAATGACAAACAAGGCTGGATGAGGACCAAAGTTTATCTTGCCATCACGCACAGTGATGAGGATGGTAAGAGAAGTAAAAAATTCTCCAAAGCTCACTGTTAGAGAACTGCACCAAAGAGTGGTATCTTGGGGTCACAAAGTCTCCATGCCAACAAGCGGTCTGGGAGACATGCAAGGAGAAAGCCTTTTTTCACCTACAATCACAAACGTAAATGTCTGGAGTTTGCTAAATGGTACTGGGGGCTTCAACTGGGACCATGTGCTTTGGTTAGGTGAGTCTAAAATTGAGCATTTTGGCAATAAACATTCTAAGTGGGTCTGCTGTGAATCCAAGAATGAGTATGTGGAAAAGCACCTCATGCCCACTGTAAAGTGTGGTGGAGTATCTGTGATGCTGTGGGGCTGTTTCTCTTCCAAAGGCCATGGGAACCTTATTAGGGTGCATGGCACCATGAACTCCTTGAAATACCAGGACATTTTAAATCTAAATCTGGTGGCCTCTGCCAGAAAGCTGAAGATGGGTCGTCATCGGATCTTCCTGCAGGATTATGACCCTAAAAATATGGCAAAATCTACACAAAAATTGCTCAGCAGACACAAAATCAAGCTCCTTCCATGGCCATCTCAGTCCCCAGACCTCAACCCCATTGAAAACATGTGGGGTGAGCTGAACAGGAGAGGACCCGGGTCTCTGGAAGATCTAGAAAGATTGGGCAATGAGGAATGGTCAAAAATCCCTGTCTCTGTATTCTTCAACTTTGTGAAATGTTAGAGGAGAAGATTAAGTGCTGTCTTTTTGGCAAAAGGGGGTTGACAAAATATTAACAGCAGGGGTGTATTTCTTATTGTGGGATTTTTTCCCCAATGAATAAATGTACTTCAATTAAAGGATGGATTTTTTCACCTGTGTTGTAAGCCTTTATTTTTGGTGAAAAAAATATTAGACTGTAGAGTCTCCTAATTACATTGGCATATTTATCACGAGCAGATCAACTTGGTGATATTTCATCAGGGACAGTAGCTATTGGGATAGTGGCACAGGCTTTAAATAGGTTTGGTTATTGGGGACACCTATAGGTAAAAATAAGTTACTGACTACGATGACCATACAGTGATTAAATGTTGAAGGAAAGCAGATGAAAGAGTCCAGATAATTTGGCTACAAATATCTGTCTATTAGCCAAGTAAACTGGTCTGATTGGTGGCGGGCGTGGGCGGCCCCCCCCCCCCCCCCCGACATGATTTAGGTCCAGTAATTCCCCTAGAGCATATTCTAAGTGATCTTTCTTCTTCTGAAGCTCTGGATTCCTGATGGCAGTAGAATCTGGATGATTTCCACTGGGAGCAATTGGCCTACGGTGAAAATCAGAAGTGTTTTTTGGTTTGTCCAGGATGGCTAAAGTAGTTGTGCTCGAATTATTAGAAGGCAACTGTTTCTTGACCAGTAGCTGCTTTCAACCTATATTTTGTGCTTAATTTTAATTGAACTTGCTCATTAAGGATACCAACCACTAATTGCTTCTTTTAGTCTTAACTCACTTTATTGACTCCTTAATTGGGCCTTGATTTCTTAGCCGCTTTGTGTGTTGAGAAAGAGCTGCAAATAACAAAACAACCAGCAGTTCACCATAAAACTTGGCCCAGTTTAGACCTGTGTGTGTGTTTTGAAGTACTTGGCTTGATAATATTTGAATTAAATGCAAAAAAAAAGCCAAAAAAAACCTGAGAATTACTAGTCTACTCATTCAATTCATTTTGATGATATTCACTGAGAAGAAAAATTTACAATACAAGAATGAACTGGTGTAGCAGAATGAAAGCCCTAATATGCCATTAAATTAAATATTAAAGCACTGTTAAATTCCTAACATTCAGAATTTAATTTTGATTGTACAGATAATTAAAAATGGAAACCTGCAAATAAGGGGTACCAATTATTATATTGAAAGAAGTCAATCTTATAGACTTTGGAGTCCCCTAATTGCAGTGGAATGTTTAGCAGGAACTTCAGTCATTAAAACTGATCAACTTAAGATATTTGTTGGAAAGGATTGGCTTTTGATTGAGCAATTAGTTTGAAACAAACCTCTCTGGGACTGGACCTGAAAATTAGTTATCTTAGACATTAGAGCTTGACTGTGGATCAGTATTTGAGGCTTTACTTTTCACTTCCTGTACACTTCATAGGTGTCTGATATGATTATGGATACTGATCTGGCTCTTTATTGTGGCCTGGCATACTTCGTACATTTTGATAATGTTAAATTTTGTCCCTCATTGTAGATTGACAGCTGGGGAAAAAAGTAATTATATTTGGTGAAAATTTCATACAGAACATGACTGTGCTTAGTATTGAATCAGTGTCTCTTAAACTGTACTGTCTCATAGTTAATTACTGAACCTTTAGGAAACCCTTTAAAAATATTCAGGTATTTACTGAACTGATTCATGTTCTTTAAAATCATGTTAAATTAATGAACATCTTTCTGAACTTTACAAAAAATAAAACCTATTGAGTTGGATGTTTCTGAGACTGAATCCATGGAGCAGGGAAAAGCCCTCTAAATAAACAAAATTCAATTTACGAGGTTTTTTTTTTTTTTCTTTTCTCCAATGAAATTAAACCTCCATAATTGATCCTGAGGACCAAGGGTAAGGTCCACTGATTACTAATCTGTGGCATGAGAGTGGACTGTAAAGTAACATTCAAAATATATAATACCAGTAATGACACACTGCACGATAATGTGCAGCGAATACACTTGACTTGATCATTCCTAGTTTTCATTCTCTTTCTCTGTACGTTTTTAGCATTTGTTTGCTCAGAGGTTGATGCACTAGCTGCTTCCTGAGCAGCTCTTCTTTTCTACACCCTAGTGGCCCGCTGCTTCTCTTCTTTCATCCGCATCTTTTCGCGTTTAAAACTGATTAAGTTAGGTTTTTATGTTGCAATTACTTAGTACATTTTCTTCAATTTTTCACTTCAGCTGGCACTTAAGTCTTCAATCTGCCTCAAGAATGATTAGTAAAGGTGGTAGGGAATAAGAACGGCGCCCATATGCATGCTCCGCACGGCCGCCCTGCTGCGTGCTGCCAAGAGTTGATTCAACAATAAAATAAGAGTAATAAAAATCATCACCCTGAAAGTGGATAGTAGACGTCACATAGTATATGTGTACCAAATTTCAAGTCAATAGGTGAAACGGTTAACGAGCTACAGGTGATTTAAATCCTGGACAGACAAACTAACAGCCACTGTAGTGTATTATAGAAGATTATTACATTTTTGTATATATTTCATGTTCACTTTATCTCCTGTTTTATCGGAAGTTTAAAATCACTGAAAGTTTGTAGAAATATACAAACATACCTGTTGTGCTGGCATAGGAAAAATACTGGTAAGCCACAAAAGCCTTGGACTGGATCAGGAGATGACAGATTTAAAGGAAAACTGGACCAATTGGGGTTTGGGGGGGGGGGGGGGGACGAGTACACTGATTACATTACATTAAGTCGCAAGAACTCCCAAAAATCCAGAATCCTTAAAAATCCTTTTAAGCTAGCTACTGTTAGCAAAGCTATGTAATGAGATTTGTGTCTGTAAACCTAAAACGCTATCAGTTGTGTACCCCTCTCATATACCAGTGGTGCTATGATGTCAGGCTGTTTCAACAAACAGAATCACTGCAGTATTTACAAAATCACAGCATAAAAACACGAATATAACAGTAACCCATTTTTTAATTGTAAATACTTAAACTGTTTGCCATGGTCCACTTCATTTTTGCCACTTTGACTTTTACAGCCTGGCATAACATGCAAGGCATAGCTTTTGTACTTTTCCAAACCTTTGTTTTACTTTGGTTTTTATTTTTCAGAGCTGCCTGAAACACCTTAGTGACATATTAATATTTTATTGCATGGAACATTTATTTTCCTTTTGTGTTTTTGACTTTTCTTTAAACATAATCTTGACACCATTTTGTGTACTATTTTCTTTTGGGTGCCAACATTTTATATTGTGTTTCTAGGTAAGTGACTATCTTAGAGTTTTTGATCACTATTATACTTAGTAGTTGATATACATGATATGCATGTCAACCAATGCACTCAGAAGAGAAATGCATTTAATGTAAACAATGGATAGGCTCAGTAAATAGAGTTAAGTCATTGAGTTTATAGATGAATGTGTTTAATAAGAATTAATGACTAAAAGACAAAGTAGATATTTATGAAGTTCTTTTATTACTTTAACTAGGGGGCTTCGCTCAACCAAACCGCCTGCACTTCGCGCCATTGGGAAGAGGGGGGGCTGAATGCACCCCAAGGAGACGCGGCCGCACCTCTGCAACCCCTCTTAAATGGCAATACAATGGGAAGCATAGTTTTCTTTGCTCAATCAGCTGCTGGCTTGCTGCTGCCATGCCGTGTGATCTGAACTTCACTCGCATATCAAAGCCCCTACCCCAAACCCAGTGCCACACACTGTTGTGAAGAGTGTGACTGAATATTTACCAAGGTGACGCGTTCGCTCCCCTGAATCCCCTTTTAAACGGTGATACATTGGGGAAACAAGTAACAGTTTTTTTTTTTTTTAAACCTCCTATTTGTTTGATCATCTACTGGCTTGCTGCTGCTTTCGTTTTGCGTGATTGACATTTCGGGTGGCGCTTTGAAAGTTTAAAAGTGTGTACAGCACCTGTCCTTTGGTCTTCAAACACTATGCAATCTCTTTTTCGCTTTTCTGTTATTTCACTCAGTTTTTTTGAGGCTTTCGAATGTTCCTATTTCCATTATCTTCAACCTGCTCTGCATGTGTATCACGGGACTTGCTTACAAAGGTTGTAAGAATGACATGACGTGCCTGTCTCGCGGAATGTGAGTGTCTCTCTTCAAAAGATCACGTCTCGTCGCCGGAAAAAGTCTCATCCCAAGATATATTATATAAAAAAAAAAAAAACAAAAAAAAAAAACAGAGAGATATAAATGCTTTCTGGTATCTAATAGACTTGTAATACCATACTTTACCCAATACTGCCTCCCAGTCTAGAGAACAAATAACTTGATACTACTCGGACAGTGAAATTCATCAGCTATTTGAGTATTTTTCACATTACAGCAGAGGTCAGAGCAGTTTGTGGTGGGGTGTTGTATTGCAACAGAAGCAAATGGTTTAACGTACTGTAGGTCTAGGAGCATGTTTGTGTCATTGAGGGAAAGCAGTAAACATTTTCTGCCTGACACAATAAATGCAGAAGCAGCCTGTTTATAGATTGCATAAAACCAAATTAGAAGCATTTGGCTTTTTGATTGATTAAACCACACATCGCAAAGTTCTGAATATCATACCTCAAAGCAGAAACAGGTCTGTGTATGACCTCCAGGAGAAACTGTACCATTTCCCAAAAGTATATAAAAATTCTCTGACTTTATTCTGGTAAACAATTCTTCCTATTTAGTGAAAAGCCACTTATAATCTGACAAGTCACAAGGTTCATTCAAGAAGTGCAAAAAAAAAAGCTTTCATATGCCAGTTGTGCCTCCTTGCAGACGGAGTTAATTATTCTAAGAAAAACCTTACTTTGAAGCAAGTGGCGTGTGACTTGTGTTTTATTCTAAGAGGGTGGTTACTGTTGCAGATGTTCTCTTGCCAAAGATGACCTTTCAGAAACCTAACATGTTTGAAATGTACAGCTCTGAGTCTGCATATTTATACAATGAATATGGTCAAGAACAAGTGCTGTAGCAGACTAGCCTATGGATGTGTACATCAATTAGTTCAGTACCGCTTGGCAACAAACTGAAGGTGTCATCTCTCCCATTAACTTTTTTTTTTTTTCTTTTATTTTCCTCACCTTTTTAACTATTTAGATATTTGTTTTTGTTAATTAAAATCAAGACAGTATTTTTTTTTTTTACAGTTTTACATTTTTGTAAATTTACTACTATGCCGAAAATTAAATGGAAACTTTTTTTTTTTCTTTTTGATAAAACTGAGTTCTAAGCAAAAACCAGACCTGAACATGAAACCAGTTGACTGCAGGGTATAAGTACACCCACGTACACATTGTAACTTTTTAAAGCCACCAGTTAACAACCTTTCCTGCAAGAGAAAACAGTACTAAAATAGAATCCAATTAACCTTTATTAAAAGTTCAAATCCTGATATAGCTAAAGTTAATAAGATGAAAAACTGCATATTGGTGTACATGCACATATGTGTGTTGGTCCAGATGAATGAATGGCTTTATAAACAAGTGTAGTGGTAACCTTTTATTTTTTTTGTTAATGCAAAATTCTTACTCTCTGCATTCAAATGAAGTGCACAATTTTTTTTTTTTTTATTCCCCCTCGCGCAAACAATATTTTGTCTGTGTACAATTTTTATGTATAAAATTTGTAAGATTGCTAGGGCAAATAGCTAAGTTGATGTAGTTCCTAAATGAGGAGAAAGAAGTGTTTTTGTGTTCTCCACCCATCCTTTTTCAAAATTCATTCTGTGTTATGTTTGTATAAAATCAAACTTTGGCTATTAGGATAAATTTCCCTTTAATTTTGACTGAATGCCTCGACTTTTCCAAAATGCACTGTGCATTTAAGCTCCTCAGTCCTATGTATGTCATAGAATATGTACATCTTTCACTTTCAAATTTTCTGAAGTCATCGGTAAGTGTTTCAAAGCAGTGCCTCCCAGGGCTAGTATGTGCACACACTGTAGCTCTTTAATTTGTTTGTTGCGTACAACCTAAAGATGTTCTGAAAGGCAGGAACATTTCCTTAACCCAATTCTGAGCATGTCATTGAACATAATGTCTCTCTATTAAAAAGAAATCCTGGAAAGGAAAAGCAGGGCGACGATACGTGATCTTCTCGGAAGTTCTCGAAGATATTTAAAAGACCCACGAGACAAAAAATACTGGCCATGGAGCATCTCGCGGGGACCGTAAACATGAGACTTGGTGCCAAGAGATTGTCCCAGGGCCGTCTCGCGGGGACGTGAAACATGAGATTCTTGCAAGACGCCCTTCTTATCAAATAAGAGCACGGCAAGCAAAACAATCTGTTCAGGTTGTTCAAGGCACGTAGTACACACAGATCCTGTGCTCTCAGCAAAGAAGAGAAGCGTGGAGAAAAGCGACCCAAAAGCGTTGGAGAGAAAAAAAGGCAGATAAGAGATTATGAAAGCAGTGGAATTTGAAAGGCTCAAACAAACGATGGCGCAATACAAATGCAGAGAAAGGTACAGAATAGGAAAGCAGTAAAATTCGAAAGTATTGTAGCGTCCCAGCCAAGTTGAAGACTTTTTTGTTTTAAGTGACTGTTAGGTCTGATTGGGGTAGGGTGGAGTACAGCATGGAAGATTGATAGCGGGGTATTAATTGATGTGGTAAGTGGGCCCGAGAACCGGGGGAGGAGGGGTTGGAGAGGGTGCTAGAAAGTTGTGTTTGGGGTTACAAAGTTGGCGATTGTTCAAGTAGAACTTTTGTGACACTTCAAATTAATCATCAGAACCAGGTGTAATTGAAAAAATAGCAGGACACATCGAGGTCAGAAATAAAAGGCAAAGAGTGTAAAATAAAGTCTTTTCACCTTTGCATCATTCAATGCACAAAACGTGGATTTACACAATAATGGACCATACGCTATGAGAATTTCTGGTCCCGCACCAGTTAAAGCAACAATTCCAAAGGGGGGGGGGGGAGCTTTTAAAATTGTATATCCGATTAACCAAACACTGGCTGGCGAGCGAAGCGAGCAGGGGGCGGAGCCCCCTAGTCTTTAAGTCTTTGCTGAAGAGTCTTTTTAAAAGAAAAAATCTTTCGCTTTGTAAAGCTGATAAGGAGGTATTCCAGTACTTTGTGTAATTTAACAGTGATAATGTTTCTTTGTGATAAGCTGCTTGTTACAGAATGTGTCTCAATGCCTGGTCTCTTTTGCTACTTAAGGATTTCAATGTGTGTTTTGTTCATAACTAATATAACTAAGGTGTAATTTTAGTGAGTAAAACAAAATTACAAATTCTCTTGGTTATTAGATGTGTTGATTACTTTTTTATCACTTAAATTATGTTCAAAAAGAAAATAATTACCCAATTAAATTAAACATTTTTTTTCCTCTTTTACCTGTTACCAAGCACATACCTTATTCATAAAAAGTAGAATTGTATCAAGTGTGTTTGACCTTTCTGTGTAAAGTTCTATTAGTTCAGCAGAATTTCAAACAAAACTGTATTTTATGTGTTAATAGATCAGGAAATATATATTAAATAAAGTCAATGTGTGTCTCCTGTGCCATGCAGTATGCGGTTTTGGCTGATGGATGCCGTGTTTGGCATTAATCTTGTAAAACAGCATTAGTGATAATTAAGATGAGTTACAAAGCAGTCTTTGTACTAAACTGCTCCCCCTTACAAAAGGCTGCTTTAAACATCCTACATAATGCAACTGTTTTTCTGAGTTGCAATATACCTAATGACCCGTCTTTCCTCAAGTGAACACATTTTATATTCATAAATTTTTATTGTATGCAATAAATTTTTTTATTGTAAGAAGGCACCTTTTGTAGCATATGCTTATTGCCCTGAATTTCTTAGATACTATATGTTTTACTATATGTTCTTCAGTGCATTGTTTTTGAAATAAAATTGTCATTTTTATACTAAGCTACATCATTCATTTTGTCATTATTAGACAATTAAGAAATTGCATATTGCTGCAGCTCTTTATTTTTCATGTTAAATGAAATAGCCAGAATTAATCATCCACCAAAGTTTATTTTGGCAGCTGTAGCACAAAAAAAGCTCTGCTTTTTTACCTGCTTTTAATATATGGGTAATCTGCTGTCTTTCACATATTCTGTCTTTGTGCTTAGTGTTTTCCTAGGACTCCTAACAAAGACATGCTTTTAGTCTGATTGGTGGCTAATGACCTACTAAAATAAAGTGTCTTCAGATGGACAGACATTCTTTTCTAGGGCTGGTTCCTGCTCACACCAACTTAACGTATCCTGAAATAGGTTGTCTTTTCACAATGTTTGTGAATCTGAAATAATAAACAAAAAAGATTTAATATTCAATAACTTCTTTTTTTGTTTTTATGTTTCTAACTATTCACTAACTTTAATCACTTCCTCAATATATAAGGGGAAAAGCGGATTCCTATTCAAAAAGAACAGAGAACCATAACTTTTCTGCCTTTTCCTCCAAGTTGGAAATGGGTCATGATTTAGGCTGAAAACTGATGTCTTGTACCCTTTTCGTTTTATAGAAGCCATATTGTGTACTGTTGTCAGGGTTACATACATGAATGTAGGGGTGTGGACTCCAGGGTAGTGACCTTGACTAAATCAGCAAACGGCATAAAAGGTCAGCCTTTTGCTCTGAGCCTTGTCCAATTCAATTTTTAATTTTATATTTAATCTTTGGAAGGTAGGAGAAACACTAGAATACTTGGAGGAAAAAACCCTAGAGACTGGGTGAATGAAAACCCTCCACACAGACAACTGTCCTACTTAGGATTAAAACCCAAGAGATTAGGTCCTTGAGGTGGCAGCCCTACATAGACCTCCAATATTGCATCACTGTGCCACTTTCATTACTGATTAATTTCTAAAATATTGTTTAGAAAACTGGAGACTTAATGGAGAGGGTGCCTGAAAGAATAGAGCAGGTCATGCAAAATATATATACACTGTGTTTTTTTTTTTGTTTTTTTTTTTTTTTAAACTAGCCCTATACAGTTATGACAGGCAACATACAATAATCCTATCACTAACTTTAACTTCTATGTTGAAGGAATACATGCTTTTTGGTGTGGTAGAAGCTAATGACCTGGAGAGATGACAGAAGACTGCAGTGACAGAATGCTGATCTTTTACTGTTTGTCCAGTTCTTGTGCTTTACATGATATGATTTTCATCCCTTTTGACAATCAAAACTGAGCATTGCATCTTAACATATGTTTTAACGGTTATTCTGTTATTAGGAGTTTAAATCCTTTTAATTTCTGTACAGTAAGGCAGGATTGATACAATGTTATCTTGGTTTGTCCCAGCTGTAATCCTGTCATTGTCTATGTCATTTTGAAATCTTGAGCCTTGCTTAAAAATAAAGTATATGGAAGCCTGTCCTGGCAGGTTTTTCACAATAAACCAAAATAAATCATCAACCCATCAAGGAACATGTTCAAACGCAAGACCACATAAGATCATAAGAAATGAACCTACATGCATGTTATTAGGAAGTGGAAAGAAAACATTGGACCTGGTTGAAAACAGAAACCAACATAGTAACAGAACTTGGGAACTTGAGTGTAAGGTAATGGTGATTTTTCGTAATAAAAGGACAGTGTTGCATAGTACTGTTAACATGATTAAATTTAAAGGTTATACAAACTATCAGATGTGACTTGTCACTTAGTCTGCCAAAAATACTTAAGACAATGCCTCAGGAGCAGAAGTTTAGAAAATGAATTAGAGAATGTCAAGAATATATTTTAATAAATATTTAAAGTAATTTGAATGGTTGTATCTTTATTTCCTATATTCAAATAATAATGCAAATTAAGGGATGCAGGGAGGCAGCCTGATATTGGTGTAAACATTAGGCCTTTTTTTTTTTTTTTTTTTTTTTTTTTTAAACTAGGGTGAGCAAATTTGGAATGCGTAAGAAAATCCTGCAATCCTGTACTTATCATATACATTTGTTTTTCTGTTGTACTACTTAAGGAAGTATCTGCAGCAACATCAGAGTAAGGAATGAGAGTACCTTTTGCAGTCATATTTAAAAGCGTCATATTTAAAAGCAAACATATAGTAGCTGTTGGTTTTGACTCTGTAGAATTCATTTTTGCATATGTAAGACTTTCATTATAAAGTGTTTACATATGCAGGGCTCTTTTTTGGAAAACTGCCATGTGTAATACAGATTATTACAATGAGTAAACATAATGTTTTTCCTGCTGATAGTCTTTTTTTGTGTTCAAATTAGCCAGGAGATGCTGTATAAATGTTTGCTTTTTTTGAACAACTTTAACATGGGAGTTTTATTTATTTTATTTATTTATTTATTTTTAAATACATGGACTGATCTGCTAACATTAACCCAGAGTACTCTGTCTGTGTGTGTGTTCATTTGCTGCTGTAAAATGAACTCTTGCATTTACTTGATGTTTTGCAGTCTTGGTGTCCTTTACAGTGTCTTCATAAATTATAAAACTCCTTCCACAATATCTCTGGTATTACATTACAGTGTAATGAATACAAATGTTTATTGTAATATTTCTTAATGAATATTAATATAAGTGATTCTTGGTCAATCAAGCTGATTTTTTTTTTTTTTATCCAGTGATACACTCATGTATGATAGTATGTCATGAAATTATTATACAAAATCTTGAAGTAGTAAGGTACAAAGTCAAGATTACTGACTGTTCCTTTTTTTCAGGAGGCAGTGTATACTGTACATAAGAACATTTTGGCAAGTTTAATTACTACTAAAATGCAGTTTTACATTAATGCCAGTGACATCACTGTGGATCTGAAATTGGCAACATTACACAGTAACTAGTAGAAATGATCAATAGAATAATGAAAACTTAGCACGATACTATTGACTTTTCTGTAACCACTTAATTGTTGAT
>JANRMT010062793.1:31124291-31138418 GCA_026402145.1 Polypterus bichir lapradei
TGATTTATGTTAGGTAGATTGCCCAGAGGGGACTGGGCGGTCTCTTGCTCTGGAACCCCTACAGATTTTATTTTTTTTTTCTCCAGCTTTTGGAGTTTTTTTTTTTGTTTTTTTCTGTCCACCCTGGCCATCGGACCTTACTTATCCTATGTTAATTAATATTGACTTATGTTTATTTTTTTATTGTGTCTTTTATTTTTCTATTCATTTTGTAAAGCACTTTGAGCTACATTCTTTTGTATGAAAATGTGCTATATAAATAAATGTTGATTGATTGATTTAATTCAGAATACCAGTCATTTTTTGCCAGTCACCAACTCCACAAATGGACCCCAAACTATCACACTTCCTCTTCCATGTTTGACAGTTAGTGCCACACACTGAGGAACCATCCTTTAACCATCCAGATGGTGTAAGATTTCAAATTTTTATTCATTGGTCCAGAAGACTTTCTTCCAGTCTGTAGTAGCCCACAGCCAGTATTTCAAGGCCCTATTTTGTTCTTTAAGGAATGGCTTTCTTAGCACCACTCACCCTGTCGGACCTGCAGCACAAAGTCTCCTCTTCACAGTAGAGACTTGCTTTTTTTCGAACACTGTGTTTGAAGCTATTGTGACCCTGAGAAACTTGTCTTCTGACTGGGTTGTGACTTTTGATCTGACAGATCTCTTCCTATCAGAGCTTATTCGAGTTTCCAATTGCCTTTGGATTGTGTAGGACACTGTACTCTCTGACACTGATTTTATTTTTGCAGTTTCTCTAAATGAAAAACATAAGTCATTTCATTTGTTAATTGCTGTGTTCTTCCTATTATCACTGTAATTTATAGCTTTCAACAGCGTAATATTGTCCAAGTAGTATCTGAGAGGGTGTAATGTGAATCTGTTCCAACTCTGCTTTAAGACAGGGCTTTTAAGTAATCAGCAGAAGTTGGGACACCTGTGCAAATTGTTTCAGCTTGCAAGGCTAACTTTTAATTGCTGTAGGTTGTGACCTATTAGTTATTCCCAGTAGAAGGCCCATTTGTAATTTTAAAAAATTTCCTTTTTTCAGTTTTAGCTAACCTAAACTTTTTTTATTTCAACCTTGGGCAATTTACTGCTTACCTTTTCACCGTTTGAGGTCATTCATTGCATTTCAACTGATTACATTTGAACAAAAACTGAGGTGTTGCACAACAGGTCATAAGTTTTAGATTTGTGTGTGTATATATTTTATAATCTACACACACACACAGTCATATGAAAAAGTTTGGGAACCCCTCTTAATTGTTTGGATTTTTGTTTATCATTGGCTGAGCTTTCAAAGTAGCAACTTCCTTTTAATATATGACATGCCTTATGGAAGCAGTGACATTAAGTTTATTGGATTAACAGAAAATATGCAATATGCATCATAACAATTAGACAGGTGCATAAATTTGGGCACCACAACAGAGATATTAAATAATATTTAGTTGAGCCTTCTTTTGCAAATGTAACAGCCTCTAGTCACCTCCTATAGCCTTTGAGTGTCTGGATTCTGGATGGAGGTATTTTTGATCATTCTTCCATACAAAATCTCTCCAGTTCAGTTAAATTTGATGGCTGTCGACCATGGACAGCTTGCTTCAAATCATCCCATAGATTTTCGATGATATTCCAGTCAGGGGACTGTGACAGCCATTCCAGAACATTGTACTTCTCGCTCAGCATGAATGCCTTTGTGAATTACAAACTGTGTTTTGGGTCATTGTCTTGTTGGAATATCCAACCCCTGCGTAACTTCTACTTTGTGACTAATGCTTGAACATTATTCTGAAGAATTTGTTGATATTGGGTTGAATTCATCTGACCCTTGACTTTACCAATGGCCCCAGTCCCTGAACTAGCCATACAGCCCCACAGCATGATGGAACCTCCACCAAATTTGACAGTAGGTAGCAGGTGTTTTTCTTGGAATGCGGTGTTCTTTTTCCGCCATGCGAAGCGCATTTTGTTATGACCAAATAACTCAAGTTTTGTCTCATCAGTCCAAAGCACTTTGTTCCAAAATTAATCTAGCTTGTCTAAATGAGCATTTGCACACAACAAGCGTCTCTGTTTGTGTCGTGAGTGCAGAAAGGGCTTCTTTCTCATTACCCTGCCATACAGATGATGTTTTTTGCAAATTGCACTGAATTGTAGAATGATGTACAGATACACAATCTGCAGCAAGATGTTCTTGCAGGTCTTTGGAGGTGATCTGTGGGTTGTCTGTAACCATTCTCGCAATCCTGCGCATATGCTGCTCCTGTATCTTTCTTGGCCTGCCAGACCTGGGTTTAACAGCAACTGTCCCTGTGGCCTTTCATTTCCTGATTACATTCCTTATTGTTTAAACCTCAGAGAGCTTTTTGTAGCCTTCCCCCTAATCCATGACACTGAATAATCTTTGTTTTCAGATCTTTTGAGAGTTGCTTTGAGGATCCCATGCTGTCACTCCTCAGAGGAGAGTCAAAGGGAAGCACAACTTGCAATTGACCACCTTTTAAATACCTTTTCTCATGATTGGACACACCAGTCTATGACGTTCAAGGCTTAACAAGCTAATCCAACCAATTTAGTTTTGCAAGTAATCGGTATTGAGCAGTTACATGCATTCAAATCAGCAAAATTACAAGGGTACCCAAATTTTTGCACTGCCAGTTTTTTACATTTGATTTAATTTCATACCACTAAATACTGCTTCACTAAAAATCTTTGTTCGGAAAACACCCCAGTACTCAGATGTTCCTAGGATGTGAAAGACATACCACCGTTATCTTTTTTTTGTTGAAAGTAAAGTAAATTATTACTCAGGCTGAGAGGGGTTCCCAAACTTTTTCATATGACTGTAATATAATAACAAATTTTGGACAATGACACAATTTTCATTTATTTATTTATTTTTTGCGTCTTTATACCAGAATTTTGAAATTGGATATTTCTGCATTGCCCCCCATTTCCTGGTGATCAGAAGTATTTGGACATTTGACTGACAAGCTGTTCTGTACACAGGTTGCTGCAGTTTCCTCATTATTTTGTTAATAATTATTAAGCAGGTAAAAGGCCTGGAATTGATTCAAAGTGTGGAATTTGCATTTGTGAACATGCAGTATAATGTCCAAACAGCTGTCCATGCAAGTTTTTAAAAAAAAAAAAAAAAAAAAAAAAATTAGACTGAGAAAACAAAACAAACCTTAGAGATAGCAGAAACCTGAAGAGTGATCAAATCAACCATTTGAGACATCCTTAAAAAGAAGGAACACACTGGTGAACTTGCCAACACCAAAAGTTCTAGAAAACCACAGAAGACTAAGTTCTGGGTGATTTGCAGAATTCTGTCCTTGGTGAAGAAGAACCCCTTTACAACATTTAGCCAAACCAAGTACCTTCTTTGGAAGGTCGATCTATAATCGCCAAAGTCTACAATTGAGAGAAGACTTCATGAAAACAAAGACAGATGATTTACCACAAGGTGCAAACCACTAGTAAACCTCAAGCATAGGAAGGGTAGTTTAGACTTTGCCAAATGTTTTTTGTTTGGACAAAGGAAACCAAGATCAATATATACCAGAAAATTGGAAAGGGAAGAGAAGAAATGGCTCCGATGAATGATCCAATGAATATCGCGTTATCTGTGAAACATGGCAGTGGAAGTTTAATGGAATGATCATGTATAGCTGCAAATGGAAGTCTGTCACTAGTGTTTATTGATAATATGACAGCTGCAAGTAACATGATGAATTCTGATGTCTATAGGGCTTTACTATCTTCTGAGATTAAGCCAAATTCTGAAAAACTGTTTGGGCAACAATTCACAGTACAATTAGACAATGAGCCAACTTATACTGTGAAAGCAAACCAAGTGCTTTTCTAGGCAAAGTAGTGGAATATTGTTCAAAGTTGATCAACTTGATGTTCAACCCAATTGGACATGCATTTCATTTGCTAAAGAAAAAACTGATGACAGAAAGTTCAATAAACAAGCAGTAACTGAACTGTGCTAAAGGACTGGCAAAGCATCAGTATGGTGGAAATCCAGCAAATGGAGATGGTCATGGGTTCCAGACTTTAGGCAATCATTGACTGTAAAGAATTTTCAACCATATATTGAAAATGATCATTATGCTCTATTTAAGATTGTTCAAATAATTTTGAGCCCCTGGAAAATGGCTATGCTGAAAAATGGTTGTCATTCCTATTTTTTGTAAACATTTAAATTTAAAGCTGAAAGTCTATACTTTAATCACATAATGACTGCTTAATTTCACATCCATTGTGATGGTGTACAGAGCCAAAATTATGAAAATTGTGTTGCTGTTTAAATACTTTAATGGAGAGATATACTGTATAATAAATGATGCTAAGAATTGTTGACTGTCACACAAAAACTCACAAAGCACTGGGCCTTGATGTTGGTCTTATTTGAGAGTTTATGACGTGACATGAGTAATATAATCCCAGAGCGGGAGATTTTGGGTTGGGCCCTTCTCAAGGCAAGCAAAGGCATAGGCATGTGCTGTGCTTTAAAGGAGAATAACGTCTGCACAGGCGGTTCTGACAGCAATGCACATTGTACAGCCTGACTGACTGCTTGTTTTCTATGCAAGCCCGTATGACTCAAATATTGGATTAACAATGTTTATAAACTTTATGGATGTGACAATATTGATGAAAAGATTTAAAATGCTTTTAAATAATGTAAAACTTTTTTTGTTAGAATTGAGTGAAACCATGGCACAGTGGTTACAATGTATTTCTTGTATAGCCCAAAATCACACAAGGAGTGCAGCAGTGGGCTTTGACCAGCCCTGTTTTGTGACTGCCCCCAGAAGACAAAACTCCCAAAAAAAAAAAAAAAAAAAGAACCCTTGCAGGGGAAAAAATGGAAGAAATGTTGGGAAAGATAATTCAGAGAGAAACCACTTTTCCAGGTTCGTTGCCTAAAAATGGGGTAAATACAATACACAGAACACAAGTAATTCTTTTCACAGGGCTAGATGGCCAATCTGTAATTGCTACCTCAGGAATATGTTACATAACAGTAATACATAACTGCTTCCTCACAATTCCATTGTCCATGGGTTCAAATCTCATGTCTTTGGAAAATGCTCCTTTGCAAATGCTTTCCATTTTCCCTAAGATATGTGTGTAAAGTTTATTGGTGAATTCTAAATTGATTCTGCTTGGATATGTCCATGAGAGAGCCCTGAGATTAACTCTTGTGACCCTGAACAGGTTTATGGTGGCTTAAGAATGTTATGCATTTTTTTTTTTTTTTTTTTTTTAGAAATTCCCTTTTGCTGCAAACAGCTTAAACAGGAAAAGCCCTACCTAAAATAAACTGATTTGAACTTGCTTGAATTAAGTCATTTGGATATTGTCCCGAAAGGCTGCCAAGTTTTGTCCAGTCAGGATCTCTGCTCAGGCGATATCAAACTGTAGGCTGAGCTGCTGTTATGTCATGGAATATAGTTATTATAATCAATAGGTTTTGCTTGGACTTGCACACTCCACAAGGGAAAGGATCTGAACCTGTAACCTCATATTTGGAAGGTCAGCTCATCACCACACTGTATTCCATGATTCAACAATGAAGGCTGCTGTTTTAAATAAAAAGCCCTTTCTTTTTAAAGAATATTTTAGAAGCTGTCATGAAACACAGCTGCATGTGCAGTGGGTGCTTCTAGCCTTTACACAGTAGGCTTCACACTTCCAGATTGCTATTGAGTTGCTGCTGGTAAACAGGCCATTCTTGTGAAATACCCTTTTTGTATAACGCCTAGGAGTATTACTCCACTCCTCTCAGCCAGGTGCATTGCCATATTATTTAAGTTGTGTAAATAATCTGTTTCTGATTGTTAAACATCCGGCTGAAATAAACTTATTAATGTGAATGAGATGTATTCAAAAGCCAAAATTCAGATTACATAATAAAAAAAGCTGCACTTTATTACTGCAGCCCTTACTAAGGGTAAGCCATTCATGAAAATGTAATGAATAGCTGACTGTATTGTGGTAGCAATGTGGTTAAGAGGAGGTCAGCATTTCAAATTATATTTTGTTAATTCCATCTTTTTACCATTTTTTAAAAAATAAATAAATCCTAGTACTTATGTTATACCATGTCTAATCTTCCTTCCTTTGTCAAATCTGCTTAAACCAGCTCAGGGCTGCAGCAGCTGTAGCCTATCCTGACATTTTAGGTGCAAAGAAAGTTGCCCAATAAAATGGTGTACTGTAATTCTTGTGAAATGATACCTCATTATGATATTCTATTGACTACTTATTGCTAGCCTGTTTAAATGACGGCCCAGAAGCAATCTCTGGGTGGCCCAGCCTGTGGTCCCGACAGAAGCACATAGAAAAACATCAAAAATTCGTGCAGTAGTACTAACCATGAATGCAACACTCAACCAATAATACAGCATGTAGTAGTGCATCTAGAAGTGGTGGTAGTAGTAGTGTAAATGACAACCTGTTGAAATAAGAGACACAGGGGCGAACTCTCTGGGGGAATTTTCAAAATGCCAACTGGCCTTTTTTTTTTTTTTGTATGCTACGTTATAAACAGTGCCCTACCACACCTTGTCTGGGTTACAGGGACATCTCCAAAACAAAGTAACCTTCCGTTTTTCTGCCCCCTCTCACCCTTATCGTGTCACTCGGCTTTCTCCAGGGAGGTGTTATGAGCCCTCACAAAGTGCTTTTCCCCCAAGACTTCACATCCCATACAATACTGAGAGAGGTCACAATATCAATATAATGCAGGATGTGGTAATTTTAAAATAAACCTGTGTTCCCTCAATGTTCAGTAGACATTGTATTCAAGTGTGTTAGTTACTGTTACCACTTGTTATTGACTTGTGCATAGATAGCTTTGATTGCATTAATAGTTCTTTTTAATATTCTGTTAAATGCACTTTGTGCCAGGGTCAGATGTGAGCAAAATGTAGGGCAGCATTGAGCACAAAGCAGTAAATCTTAGGTGGCACTCAAAATCCTTGCATTCCTTCACACCAGAAACAAATTAAATGCCGTTTGACATACCACACATGTAGTGTGTGTCTTTGTGTAAGAGATGAATGTATTTTATGATGATCTGTTTACCTGTTTGGTGATGTAAGCACTTTACTCCATTATCGGTATAATTGGCATATGCCTGTAAAATGTCCTAGCCAATTCTTGTCTGCCACTATTCAGTCAGGTGGATAGAAAAATGGTTCTGAGAAATGCTATATTGCAAATAAAATACTGATCCATCCTGTTTCAAGTAACTGAAGATTTTGAAAATCCCTGGAAATGTACACATTTTGCAATGCATACAGGAAGAAGAATAATTGAAGGGATCATGTAAACCGTATTCGAAAAATGCCTGCAAATGGAACTTGTGATACCCTCTTCCAACTAGTGAGAAACTGAATGTTCATTGAAAGGAAAACCAATAGTAGCCCTCTCTGCAGCAATTTATAATTAGATTAATCCTCTTCGTGCCAAAAGGCACATAAGGCATTGACAATTTATGTCCATCTGGTCCTGTCTTGAGCTACGTGTCCTGCTTTACTTTATGTTCGGTCCATCTTTCTTCAGATCATTTAACACGGTTTGCCACCAGGATGTTTTAGGCAGGCCTTGTTTGCGCTTCCCAGGTGGTGATCATCTCGGAGCAACCTTAAGTGTATAGTTCTAGGCCTATTCTGAGGATGTTGCAAGGCCATCTTAAGTGTTGGTGCTTGATCCCCAACACCATACTCTGGCCTTTAGTTTCCTTGTAAAAGTCTTCATTAGATATTTTATTGGGACAGAAGATATGACAGATCTTCGTGAGACACACCAGCATTCACAGCCATACAAAAGAAAAGTTGCTGTCAAAAAAAGTCAGTCTTTTAAAGCCCATTGCAGCACTCCTTGTGTGGTTTTGGGTTATACTAAATATAAATTGTTGTTGGATGTTACTGTTAAAGTCTGGCCTTTGTTCTCTGGCTATATTATTTGGTTTTCCAGATGGGCTGAAGTGTTGCAAATGCATTGTATGCTTTCCCAAGTCTTGCTCTGATGTCGTCCTATACTGTGATAGGTATATGCGCTAGCGTTCGCATTTATGCACATAACTTGTGTATTAGAAGCACTGATGTTGAGGCCTTTTTGCTTAGCAAAGGTGTTCAGTCTCCATCTTCTCCTGCATATGATTTAATTTTGAGGAGAGGGCTGCTAGGCTGTTGGCAAAGTCACGATCTTCAAGCTAAGATAATGGAGTTCACTGGATGCTTCTAGGTTTATCAGCCGTTGGCCTCTGCATGATCCAGTCAGTGTCAAGCAGAAAGAGGATGGGAGAGATGATACATCCCTGTCACACACTGGTTATAAACTGGTTAATTATTGATTTGGTCATTTTCTTCCTATGCTTAGCCACATGTGAGAGTGGACCCAAAAATTGGCAAAATTAAAAAAAAAAAAAAAAATTAAACTTCTTTTATTTCCCTTTTTGTTACCTTCAAAGTATTCAATTTGAGATGCATTCCTGGGAACATTTCTTGTACTTGTTACCATGTCTTGAGAATGCCAGTGCGTGTGTGTAGTATTTTTGTTTTTTTGTTTTTTTTTTCCCCCTCTTTCAGGGTAGCAAATCCCTTCAATCTTGATTTTAATTTCTTAATCAAAGTCACAGTAAGCAAGATTGGGTAAAATACTGGTACAAAACTCTTTTACAATGTTGTGTGTGCTGGTGCACTGCCATGGTGCAAAATGCAATTTTGCATTTGCCACTGCTTTGGATGTGTTTTTTATTTTATTTTATTTTTTTCCTCTCTCCCCCTGGTGTTTTCCTGTAGATGCCTCAGCACTGCAGTGTAATTTTGCTGATTAGCATTCTGTTCATGGAGAACAAACTCTTTATAAACCAGTCCATTAATATAGGAAATACGATCAGCATTGCCTCTTGAAAATCTGCCCTGGTGGCTTGGAGGAAAAAATCACCAAAGTCATCTGTGCTGTTGAAGAATAAATGTCAAAAATACATACTCAACTCTGCACAATGCCACTTGATGGGCTGATTAACTAGAGTTGTGGGTGTACAATAATTAGAGGCATATTTGGTTAACTCTATTATGCTATTCACTGATTCCACATATTTGAGTCCCCCCATTCATAAATTAAGCTCAGGTCTTTTACATACACCATTCAGGACTTGACCTTTTACACTGTGGTCTGTTTTAATGCTGTTAAGAGTAACTTATTTGTGAAATGCTGTTTCCACTTGGTGCACTGTTTTTAAATGTGTATCTGTAATGTCTGTACAGAACATGGCAGGCTAAATGTGTCATGGGTATTTAAAATATACCAATTTATTCTGAGCTATTTTATTCAAATTTGGATCTTATGCTATTCTGTGTGTGGTATGGGATGATGAGTAAACAGTGAATTCCTACTACCTTGTCCTAGCTGCAGGAAAAATCATGGATTACTTTCTAAAAGTGTTTTAGTACTGTGTGAGAGTCATTTGCATTCTTAATAGTTACATAGGAGAGTGAACAATTCAAAACTGCTCAATATTCAACATGTACTTACTGGTTTTTGTGCTTACTAGATAAATGTCCCTTTTGTTTAAGAGCCCCCTGTGATTGTTTGGATTTGGCACATATATTAGTGAATGGCCTGCAGAATGGACTGAAACCCTGTATGCGCTATCTCCTGATCTAAAACTATAAACACAGACCCAGCGTCTGCACCGTTGTTCAGTGCCAACTACTTAAAAAGCTTTTTGCTTTTTAAGTATGTGTGTACATATAATTTGTGTACAGTACAGGTATTTTGTAGTGTAGTGTGTGGGCAGAAATAGGACTTCAGGAAGCTTAAGGAGGTATAGGACAGGAGAAGGCTCTTACAATAGGAAAGCATTGTAAACTGGAGATGACCAAGCAACCCCCTTTGATCCTGAAATGGGTTAAGCAGGCTTGACAATGTCGTCATGTTTTGTTAGTATGCTGGTGCAACAAAAAGAGCACTGAGATGAGGGAGAAGAGCAAAAACACCTTGTTCCCACAGGAGGTCAAGAAGTTGCCTTACTATACACTAAGAGAGAGAATATATGTAACCGTACTGACCTAGTTCATGCTGTGCAAGAGCTTCATACTCCCTAATCCTTCTGTTTCTTGTTCTTTACCTATGCTTTCCCAAAGAGAGAGGATTTGACACCAAACAAGTATATGGGTCTTAATTGGAAGTGCTTGCCATGTGGTGGTGGTTGTTGTGGGTTTTTTTTTTTCTTTCATCCCGAGGGAACCCATGACAGGCATCATTAGGTCACACTCCCTTTGTCTAACTTCAGTTTTATTAACCTACTAGCCACAGTACCTGTTGAAGACAGACAGGCGGGTAATTTTCATCTTTTTAAATTATTTTATCTCTTTCCCTACATGTACCTTAAGTGACTTTCTTCTGTGTGTGTGTGTGTGTGTGTATGAATGTCTCTTCACTGGTGGTCCCTCTCTTGAGTGTGTTCCTGTAAGGCCTGCTTATTTTCAAGGTGCCTTTCTCACCTTCTGTGCAGTTTTATGCTTGCTGTTTTTGAAAGACTCCCTTGGCATGCCTCCTATGCTTTTAGTAATGTCTGTTCGTGGCCAATCTATCTCAAGTGCATTCCAGTAAAGACTGCTTCTCAGACTTGGTCAACATTTTCAAGGTGTCTTTTCTTGCCTCGTGTACAGTTTTATGCTTCCTGTCTTTGAGGGTGACTCTCTCTGTCAATGTGCCTTTTATGCCTTTACTCCTTCTTGTATGTCTCACATTTTGCACTTCCTCTTTTCATTACATCACCACTGCCAAACTGACCAATCACACCAAAGCTACACTGACCAATCTGATTGTTCTGAGGGACTGCACACACAGACCTTTTAATTTTATAGTATATGTACAGTGTGCAAATACATCTACTGAAGTTGCTGGACACATCACATGTTTGTGGTATTGTTTGGTGTTTTGGGTCTTTCAACATTATACAGCCTTGTTCAGGAGCCTCAGCTGGGGCTGAGCTGACTCCAGCGTATGTTCATTTGGCTCATGGCTACTTACTCAACTGTCTCCTCAATTTAGTTGTAGCTATAGAGGGGCTTTTCTGTAACTTTGGTGGTCTTGCGGATAACTATCCTTCTCATCTTCTCCTTTGCCCAAGTAACCGAGGGTCTTGATTAGAGAGTGGGCTGCTGAGCCCCTAAAGCCAACCTCCACAGGGAGGCACCTGGCTGTCCATCCCACTTACTGGCTTTGCCTGACCAGCCCAGCAAATCTGGTGAGATGCCTTTTAAAAGCCTCTTCTAGATGTTCTTCCCATGGGACTGCCAACTTCAACATCACCACTTGACTGTTGATGACAATGTCTGGAAGCAAGGTAGCACTAGAAATTTGACTAGGGAGTTTCAGTTGTTCAGGGTTCACCAGTAACTGCCAATCCACTGCTTAAGCCAAAGTCCCTACAGATATTTTTCACTATAGTTTTCAATACAATTAAAGTTTCATGTCTCACTCAGGTTAGTGATAACTGTATAATTCCAAAAATTGAAGCACAGACTCTGAATCCTAGTGCTGCAACAACATTTATTTCTATAGCTCATATTTGGGATATAACTCAAAGTGCTTTACAAAATGTCAAATAGTTTCAAGAAAAACAAATTAAGAATAATAATGTATTAATACAGAGTTATGCATAATATATAATTAATAGAAAGATGTCCTTATGTTTTGTATTTGTTTAAGTATCTAAATATGAGTTCAATTAGAAGGCAGGACTGTGGGGGAAGAGGACAAAAACTAAAAGAAAACTCTAGATAAGTAGAAAAAAATCACAATCTGCAAGGGTCTCTAGGCCAAAATACTGCCAGGCCCAAACTGGGCATTCTATGTAACAAAAATGTTCCGAAGTTGTTTTTTATAGTGTGTGGGGTTTTATTTATTTATTTTTTTAAGGCTTTGTCTTATACTTTGATGCAGAGAGTCTTGTGGACAGTTGAGGTATCCACTATCATTCAAGCATCACATTCGGCTGCACTGTAGGAGAAACGCGATTGTGCAGGATGGCTGTGGTCTTTAATTTTTTGCTGCTCTGAAACAGCATGGTCCTTGCCCTATCAGAGTATGTTGTCCCAGGCCAAACAGTTCCCAGTGAACATTTCCAAGTAATCTGTGGATGTGATTTAGTGCTGTTCCAGAACAAGCTTCCACTCACTGCTTTGTTTACAGCGCAGGAGGTTTGCTGCAAAAGAGACACACGCTGGGTCAACTGCCATAATACCTTGCGCAAATGAGCACTGAAACAAAATTACCATAAAGCTTTGTAAAGCAAGGGCTGAAAAGTTCATTGTTTGTGATTGGGTTTTTAATGATCACTAGTAAGTCTTATTTTTAGTGGAAATCTGCCAATTTAGATTGGCTGATCAATCAGAGCATCCTTAGCCTCTGTAGATGCTACGTCTTATTAGATTTTTTTGACAAATTGAAAAAATCACTAGTCTAAACAATGGTACTTTCAGCCTCCTTGGCTTTTGTTTGGCTTCATTGACGCCTTGAGAGTGTCATATGGTGTGGTGTGGTGTGTGTGTGTGTGTGTGTGTGTGTGTGTGTGTGTGTGTTTTTTTTTTTTTTTTTTTTTTTTTTTTTAATAAAGTTTTCTCTGGAAACTCCAATTTTCATTTACTACCTGAAGATCTGTGTTAGGCTTTTCTGGTGAATCTGTAAATTGGCTTTGTGTAAGGTGTGATATATGTGCCTGTGAGCATGTCCTGAGATGTATTGGCACGGATTGTGGTTTGTTTACTGCCTTTTGCCCATTTACTGATGGGCTGGACTCCCCTTGACCTTTTTATTGAATAATCAAGTTAAAATTTGGATTGAAACCCATTTCTCCCATTTTTTCTTTTTCATACTTGCTTAAGGATTAGGTGAAGATGGAGCATTTCCCAGGCACAAGCAGGAGCAAACCCTACCCAACTAGTATCTCGCTCATCTCTTTTTGCCCTCTCTGTATTTTTTTTTTGTCTTTTGAAGTTTATGTGTTGGTTTCCACAACTTCTGTGCCTGCAGACATCAGAGGTTTGAATCTGGCTCTGACTGGATGGTTGTATGGCAAAGCATTTGGTCTAGCTATACTAGAACATTTTGAATACTTTTGTTTAAATTATCTGGATATGTTTTTTTAATGATATCTTTGTAAACATGATAAAAACCTTAGAATGCACATTTAATATAAAGATGTAGATTTTAGTGAAAACCATTGATAGCCAGTCTGAATTTTCAGAGCCTACCATTGCCCAAAAAGATTGAAGGATAAAGAGTGGGTCACCTTGCTGAAAATGGTTTATGTAAAGACAATTCTGATGAGTTTGGATGATTTTACTGTCTTTTTTTTTTTTTTTTTTTTTTTTTTTAATTTCTGTTATTTATTTTATTTCTTCTGTTTTATAGGTATAGACCTGTGGGTTCTTGTTTTGGGACGCTACCCCCTAACACACAAGATCGGCATTCCTGAATTTAAATATGTGGGTAACATGCATGGAGATGAGGTGTGTGGGATTATTAATTTTGTTTGTTTTATTTATTTATTTATCCATTCATTTATTTATGTATGTTTTGCAGTTAGTAGTTAGACAACACTGTTTGCCTTTGCAAGCAGAATTTAAGCATGAGATGGAGTTTTTGTCGCCTTTACTCAGTAAAGTGTACATATTGCTTAGTTGAGATGTCACCTCACCTTTTTCGAGTTGTTTAGTTCTCAGTTCCATCCCTCTCAATGTGTGAATTTGAATGTTTTTCTTTTATTATGGAAAGCTTTCTCTCAACACACCCAAAGACTTGTATTTTTGGTCAATGGTTTGGGCACAATTAGCTCTGGGATATGTGGGTGCTTTATTCTGGGTTGGTTCCTGTCTTGCTGCTGATGCTGTTTGACAAGTCTATCTCTCTGCAATAGAAAATAAGGAATTAGAAAATATGGGTGGGCAAATATATCATTTTTGAGCATATTTGAAATTTTTGAAAGTTGACAATTTCCTGATTGTATAGCTGGTATATTTTCTTCATTTTAACACGTGTGTGTGTGTGTGTGTGTGTGTGTGTGTGTGTGTGTGTGTGTGTG
>JANRMT010062793.1:31138428-31154650 GCA_026402145.1 Polypterus bichir lapradei
TGTGTGTGTGTGTGTGTGTGTGTGTGTGTGTGTGTGTGTGTGTGTGTATAATTGTTTCAAATTAATTTGTCAAGCTGTTATCAGGAAGATTGAAAGGGAAGGTCTTCAGGAACAGCTTTGTTATGGGTTGGACATAGTGGCATCTACCAGAAAGCAAAAGAAAGAGCTGGAGGTGGCAGAGTTAAAGATACTAAGATTTGCATTAGGTGTGACGAGGATTGACAGGATTAGAAATGAGTACATTGGAGGGTCAGCTCATGTTGGGCAGTTTGGAGACAAAAGTCAGGGAGGCAAGATTGTGTTTGGTTTGGGCATGTGTAGGGTAAAGATGCTGGTTATATTGGGCAAAGGATACTAAAGATAGAACTGGCAGGCAAGAAGAAAAGCGGAAGGGCTAAGAGAAGGTTTGTGGATGTGGTAAGAGAGGACATGCAGGTGATGGGTGTAACAGCAAGATACAGAGAACAGAAAGATATAGAAGAAGATGATCCGCTGAGACAAACCCTAACTGGAGCATCCGAAAGAAGAATTTAAGCTGGACAGCATAATACCACAATGGCTAGTCTATATACCTAACTACTTCAGTGACCTGGGTTTAAACCTGGACCTGGCCAATGTGTCTGAGTTTTGCATATTTATTTGTCCACGTGGATTCATTCCTCCCCCCAACCAAATTAATCGGGAATCTGATGTAA
This sequence comes from Polypterus bichir lapradei, assembly GCA_026402145.1. Lineage (NCBI taxonomy): Eukaryota > Metazoa > Chordata > Cladistia > Polypteriformes > Polypteridae > Polypterus > Polypterus bichir. The sequence goes on from JANRMT010062793.1 coordinate 31,139,124, forward strand.
AATTTGGTCCTAGGCCATATCTATTTGGTGACCACTTGCTAACAGAATAGTAACATTTCTCCATATTTAATTTTGTCACACTACATGGCTCAAAAAGAGATGTTTCAATTTATAACTTCAGAAGTATTCCTCAATCTGCCACATAATCTATAACTTTTTTGAATGATGGCTACCAATGACTAACAAGTGAGAATGTATGAGACTCTGAGGATCTTAAAGTGAGACGCATTACATTTCCCAAATTCACCTTGTTAGCACTGTGATCCCTGCCACCAGGGAGCTACATTACACTTTATCAAAGAACCTCTTCTTCTGAAGTTGGAAAGGGTGAAGTCCCAGAATAAGAATAAAAGTAAGATGGAAAAGATTCAGACCAGACTCCATATAATGAAGTGTGTGTTTGCTTTTCTATAACTTGTATGAAGTGTTTAATGTCATACCAAGTTATGGTGAGTTCAAGTACTGTTACACTTTGTTTACTGTGGAGGACTGCTTATTTTAGATGTTACTTGAAGGCCTTCAACAGACTGAATGGAAAAAACAAGAGAAGGACTGGTGATATTTGTAAATATGCAATGGTGGAAAAGGGAGCACAGTACAATTAAAGCTAAATGCCTGATCCAGACATTTTAAATGCAGTTTTACTGCCCAGGGAGAAGTTCTATCATCCTGGCTAACTCGGCAAAAGAAATGATTAACTCTGTACCAATATCTTAATAATGAATCATAGTTCTGAATTCTGGTGAATTCAAACATAGAATCCAGTGTCTATCAGCACATTTCATTTGTGAACACTACAAGCTGGATGTGCTCTATTCAGATGTTAATTACTTTAAATATAAATTTTGTGGTATGATCTGAGCATGTCTGACCTCCTCTTACTCACACCTACATCCCTGTTATTGATGGCAGCAGCTTTCTTATCCAAGCCAGATGTTCTTATGTGTGTTTATGATGTATAATATTTTTTGAGCTTATGTAAAAGTTTAATTTCCCCTTGGAGAAATAAAGTATCTTAACATTTTTATGAACCCTGTACAAGTATTGAAGAATGGATAGTGTGAGCATTGTTACTGGGTACCTTTAGTTTTTGTTTTTAAATGTCTTTAGATTGTGCACCTGTGTACATACACTACATCATAAATGTTTGTATTGCATGTGCCACTCATTTAACTATCTCGTCCTGTGCATGTTCTAGTATTTGGCATCAGGTCTCCTTGGCCATTCAAAGCAATATAATGTAAAGAACATAATAGCACACAGGCTTGGCTAGCCATCCCTTGGACTTCACAACTGTGTCTTTATTTTCCACTAAAATGCATGTTTTTGAACTAGAAATAAGAATCAAGCTTGACTTAAGTGGTTACAGCTGAAAAGCTGAATCTCGGCTACTGAAATTAAAAGAAAATGGTTTTAGTGACCAGCAATCGGTTCTAGATTTACAGTAAATTAGGTAATCCTTCATTCACAAATTTGATGCTAGTTTGCTACTTTGAGGGTCACAGATCTTTGTCGTAACTGCTTCTGCCTTGAATACTGAAATACGTTGGCTTCATTATCTTTTACTACTGTAGTAAAGAGCCATGAATTATTAAAATGGCATGACTAGCTTATAATTGCCATGTCTTCCTTTTCTTTTATAGTCCATAAACTAAACACTAGCATTTGAGGTACCAGTACAGGCCCTCCTATTGAAACCTTTTGTCTCTGTCCCGGTCTGCTACTAGCTAACCAAACACCACACTACTGAGATGAGGACTGAGCGGGAGAAAGTGTGGTAACTTGAACCTACTGGAGAAGACCGAATTACATTTGGCAATTCTTGTGCTGTACTTTCATTTCTTAGGTCTTTCTTGTGTCCGTTGGAGTCACTGGTCCTGGTAACTTAACTTCAGAAACCAGGTTTCAGCTACTGATCTGGCTACTGTCTGTCTTGGTGAAGATAGCGTTTGTACATATGTCCCTGTGTTTTCTTGAGGTTTTTGCATCCCAAAGAGGTATGCCTTGTAAAATAACATTTTTAGCTTGTTTGGTCTGCCATCCAGGACTAATTCCTGCCTGGTGCCTGATGGTACTGACTAAGAGAGGCTGGACTTCATGCTAGAAAAAGACAGGTTTTTTTTTTTTTTGGAAAAAAAAAAAGTAGTTTACATTTTCATTAGGTTACAACGAAGATAAGGCATGTATAAACATTGATTGTCGCAAGAAAGTGCAGCCAAAAGTCTTTGTATTTCTTATACAGGCAGTCCCCGGGTTACATACGAGATAGGGACTGTAGGTTTGTACTTAAGTTGAATTTGTATGTAAGTCGGAACAGGTACATAAATTTAATAAATGCTATTGTTGACTGACTGTAACCAAGTGCTCTGCCAATGAATGATGGGGTTTCACCTCTCTCTGACCTTTTTATTATTTCTACTTTATTTTCAATGGTGATGGTTTTTCTCTTTGCTGTATCACCAGCACTTGCATCAGATTTGTGTTTCAGAGACATTTTTGAAGGGTGAAGACAAAAGATTAAGATGACCTCTTCTGCACAGCACTGTACACGCTGTCACAGCAGGAAGGCACAAGTTGTCTCTTGTCAGTACATCAGATGTGTTGACATCTTCCTGCTATATGCATAACAGTACAAGCAGGCTTGCTTTTGAGAATGAATGGGGCATCGATGGACGGTTCATCACCAGCCCACCTCAGTCACCTCCACTACAGTATGCTGCCTGCAGCGTCCGCCCACCAAGAACGAACACAGTGCGGCCAAAGGCAGGTCATAAATCGCCCCCATTCAATAGGCAGCAATCCGATCCGCCGCCCTGTTAACCCTCAATGGCCTCCATTCAGCCACGACCGGGTCACCACCTGCAGCATTACCAGCCGCCCACTGAGAACGAACGGGGCAGCCGTGTGTGGTGGGATGGCAGTAAAACCGCTTGCTGCTGGGAGCCGCCCGAGGGACACTACACTGCGCGTGCAGCGAAATCGCCCCACTCCAGCCACCGCTTGAAGCATCTCTAGGCTGAAGATGACAGAGCGGCAGTTATTGAGGCGCATGCGTCACAGCTGTGGCCCCGTTCGTAAGTCGTAGGTTGGATGTCTGTAACCTGGGGACTACCTGTATTGTGGTAATATTTTTAGTTGGCTATGAACATACCACCAGGAAAGGTACAAATGCATGTAAAAATGTTTTTGTTTGAATGTGTACAAATAAACCTCTGGAATATTTGATAAAAACTGTAAATACATGGAACAAATAGCCAAATAGTGAAGCCAAGAACTGCACCTTAGGAATATTCAAATCTTGCGTGGACTGTGTTTTGGAAATGTTACATGAATAGGAAATGATATGTATACAGTTCTTGTCAAAACATTTAATATTTTCTTGAATTGATGAGTATTAAATTTTTGTGCAGTGTTATTCATATTACTTCACTTAATATGTGAATGAACAGTGCAAAGCAACATCACATTTGAAATGATCATAGTTCGCCCCATTAAATCAGCAAAAACCTGTAGTCAATCCTGGTCTCTTATATGGCAGATGTTTTAAATTTGTTCAATGCAGCTCACACTAAATCTTGCAGTGTCATTTCTTATATAGGAGGGCTGAGTTCAGCTTAGCCTCTAATGGTATACCATTTAATCTATACAGTTTCTTAAACTATTTTGAAGAGCAGCAACTTTTTGTCTTCATCTGATGACCTTGTATTTCATACTTCTTACAAAATGTGTTGCTTTATCCTGGTGCCCTACTGTAACACTGGTTGTCCTTTGTTTTGATTGATGAAGCTGAGTATGCCCACACATGTCTCTTCTTCCTGAAAACCATTTTTTAAATAAAGACATCTAGGAACATAGCTGAACACAATTAAGGACTAAACGTTCTTCACATTCTAGTGTGCCTCAAGCTTTCATCATGACTGTTTCGCAGTGACCCAGCATTCTGTTCATATCTGAATTCAAAGACGTCTGCCTTTGGAAGCAACACATTTGTAGGATGAGGAATGGAAAAAGTGATTTGATTATTATTGCTAGTAGGAACATAAGACAATTGAATGGAAACATTTTTTTTTTTTTTAGCTTTCTATACACCTTTGTCCCAGTGGCTCATCTAGCTATCCATTCTTCGGCTACAGAGAAGGAGTAGAATCCAGAATCTTCTCCTGGTGAAGCTTCTCAATCTATGAGATATATGATTTGAAGAAGGCTAGAAAATTCTCGGAGCATATATCCATTCATTATTTTATTATAGGCTGCACAGCAGGTATTGAATTGCCAGATGCAGAAAAGACCTTGCGAAAATGCTTAAGAGAAGATAGGACTGGCAAGGTTCATATTTTAAAATTGTAGCTCACTCTAATAACTAGAGAGCTACTCTATCCTGGTGGAGTAAATAATCCCTTCAGGTAACCGAGGGCTTCTCTGTGGAAGTATTGGATTCACTATATCTGAATGAATGCATTTATGCACTTCTCTTTGAAGTTGCCATTTCTCATTTTTTGCCTTTGTGCAAGTGTGTTTTTTTACTGTTTTCATTTCAGGAGTTGATGCAGGCAGGTGGCTGCACTTACTGTGCAGAGTCATGTGGGCAAGGTGAAGATGATATGGAACTTTTATAATTAGCTTGCTTTTAGGTTCAGGATAGGGTCTGTTTAAAATTTTTTTAATGCAACATGATCTTTTGTTTCTCTATCATTGCTGACATTTTTGGCAACTAAATAGCATATGTTATGCAATTAGTACTTTTATTTTGATCTGCCTGTGGGTTGAAAGGAACAACTATGGGAACTGATCCTTTAAATTAGACATTGGGCTTATGGGGCCACTAAAGAGAGCTGCAAGGTGAGTGCCACAGGTCTTCCGAAAGTGTTCCAGACTACATAATTTGATTCTTGTTGGAGCCCCATCCCTGGCTTTAGTTTGGTTTAGTGTTTTTCTATTTGTTTTTCTTTGTAAAATTATTTCTTCTTTTTGCTAATAAGTGTGTGTTAATTACCTTCTTTTAGGATCTATTTTTAAATCTTTTTTGTTTATGATCTTGTAATTATTTCTGTTTTGCTTCTTGCCTTCTCCTTTTCATGTTGAGCCCAAGGGAGTAGTGGGGCTCTCCTATTTGTGTAGGTGAGCTGCTAACAGCACAGCAGCCTGGACCTTGATTTAAGGCTGTCTCGAGCTAAAGTCTGTCCACCCGAGGTTTCAGTTCCATAGTCTCTCTCTTTAGCTCCCTCGCTCAGAGGGTTTTCTTTGTTTTGAGAGAGACATTAAGGTAAAGTCTAAGGTTATTTATGTTGTAATCTACTCACTTGAAATAGCCAAAATAGTGTCTTCAGAAATGGCCATGGAAGCAGGGCTGACTTCCACCAGCCAGCTCAGAGGAGGTGTACTGAAAGGCAGCCCAGCTTCTACGAGAGTGGCTGGCTTTGTCCTACTGTGGGCTAAAATGTGCTTAACCGTCATAGGTTCAAAAATGTACCCTTAAAATGTCCCACAATACGTTCAGCATGCCCTAGGAGAGAGATTACTCCCAACCCCTACAGTAGCTAGTAAACAGCAAGACAACTTTTTATATAGATACTTTTTTGAATTTGTTTATAAACTAACAAGAGGAGGCAGAAAGGATTTGCCAAAAAAAATTTAAGCAAACATCTCCCAAAAGATTAAACATAAATCAGGATCTCAAAAATAGAAGCAAAGGGTCAAAAAGACAGTACAATGCAAAGAAATGGCAATAGCAAAAATGGAAAAACACCCCATCTACCAAGCACATACATTGTACCATAGACGGACTGCAATTCCCATGAGCCTTTACAGGCCTGAGAGCAATCCTTCAATTTAGATTGACCAGTGGTCCTTCCTCATAGTGAACCACCCACAAAACAAGGGGCATGGCAGCACAAGCATCCACATATACAAACCAAACCAAAACTGATAAATGCATAATTATTAAAATAATAAACCTAAATTGCATCAACATAATTGATAACACCAAAGGGCCAAAAAGAACACAAAAATCTGAATTTAAACTTAATCCAAACATTGCAGTTTCGTTGTAGTCTTGCTGTTGGAAGTTTCTGGCTTTTTGTTCAAAGTTTTGGAATGGCTTTTTTTTTTTTTTTGTATTCAGTAATCCCCTATTAGACAGTACCCTTCTTTTTATCAGAAGTGTCATTACTTAAGCAAAAAGAAATTGTAAAGCCTCAATTTAAGTTATCTTTTGAAATGTGTTTTTATTACATATTTTTTGTGTGTGTGCTAATTGATTGATTTAATAGCATTTTTGTTTGCTACCCCCATAAAACCGAGGTTTACTGTCTCTCACTTTATTCACTAATCATAACATGCAGAAAAAATTTTGGGTTGGTTTTAATGGATGCCTCTTAAAAGTTGAGCAGGCTGTGCATGAGGACCAAAATGGAGCTATACTTCTATGCTCCCTTTCATATTGCCCCTTTGATTATTTCATGTTTGTGTGTAGTTTTTTTTTTTTTTTTTTTTTAAATTTTTTTGTTTGTTTTTTTTTCTTAATCAAACATTTTTGGATGTTGTTGTTGCAACTCTCGGTTCTGGTTAGGGGTCGATGTACACACCACCCATGTGTTTCCTTGTTTTTGCCACAGTGATGCAATTTTGTTTGTGTGCAACTGTAGTAGCCTTTAAAGTTGTGAAATGGAGGAGGAAATGACATTTTGTATTAAATGTTTGCACCTGCAAGATATCTGTCTGCGGTACTTGCTTCCTGAGGTCTGTTTGTAGGCTGGTTGTCTTGTTAATCAAAGGACTTGATATACTAATGTGTCTGACATTTTTTTGATGTGAACTCCACTGCGAAATCAAAAGTAGTGTGGGCTGTGCTTTTGACGGATTTAGTGGTCACGTTCTCTCTGTTTAGTGTTTGACCCTGACTGGTTTGTTCCTTATATAATTTATTGCAGGGCTGTAAGTTGTGTGTTTTCGGCTGTCCCCTGGGTTACGTACGAGATAGGGACTGTAGGTTTGTACTTAAGTTGAATTTGTATGCAAGTCGGAACAGGTACATTATTTTAATAAATGCTATTCAAAGACTGTAACTAAGTGCACAGTACACGCTATCACAGCAGGAAGGCACCCGTCATCAGCACGTCTGATGTACTGACAAGAGACAACCTCCTGCTATGTGCATAACAGTACAAGCAGGCTTGCTGTTGAGAATGAATGGGGGCAGCGAGGGGCGGTTCACCACCTGCCTACCACATAGTCACCTCCACTACAGTATGCTGCCTGCAGCATCCACCCACCAAGAACGCCCACTACTGCCCCCATTCAACAGACAGCTACCTGAGGCACACTACAATGCACTACACTACAATACAATGAGAAGGTACAGTTATGTAAATTATGCAGGAGTCCTTACAAGAAATAGTTCTGCTTTGCTTATGTCTACATACATCCGGAGAGGTAGGGGCACATCTGTCGATTAGCATTTGAGTCAAACAAAAATGTCAATGTTCCACGTAGTCCAACATAATTCTTAAGATGTTTGCAGTTGAGTGAATGGATAAAACAAAAAAAATTAGTTATTGATAGCCGTACTTCATTTATTTTGTTTTGTTTTTATCTGGTTTTGGCTTTGGCTTTGGCTTTTTTTAATCTACTAAGTCTTGTTTTTTTTTTTTTTCTGCCTCTTAATCATGCCATACAAAACACTACATTTTGAGGTAATCCTGGCTATTTAAAGCTTTCAAATTAAATGTAATATAGTTGACACATTGACCCTCCCCCTCAACAACAACTTAATTCAGGTTGTTGTGTGATTGATTTCAACATTCGTGTGATTTACAGGTTCATCAGTAGCACTTCCTGAGATGACACCAATCATTGGGTTGCCCTCTGTGAGCACTTCAGTACTGTCCTTCTCAGACTTTGAGGTAAAACTCTGATCTAATTTACAGTACACTAGGGAAAAAGACTTCATATCGGAGACTTAAGACATGAACAGAGACAAGGCAGAATTTCGTCTTAGTGGTTCAGTCATAATGGGATCACAGAAGATTAGTTTTACTTGCGTCACTGAGAATAGAAGTGGGTGTGGTGCACCTGCAGTGTAAAAGCTAGGAAACATTCACTCACACAAAGAATGCAGTGACTAAACAACCCAAAACTATCACCAACTATCACAGATGCTTCACTACTGTGAATGAAAAGTAGACATAATGATCATTTGTTGTTTGATGGCTGATGAATGAATTTTCTACTTCAAATAAAGTTGCTGTGTGACAGAGAAATCTTTGAAGGGTGTTCTTTTAATGAAGGTCAGTACTGCTACCTGTGACGGTACAAAGGGACTAGAAACTCACGACTCTCGCACAGTGTGCCCACCCATATGCATTGCACTTTAATTTTGAGATGAGGATTTTCTGTTGAATATATCGCCTTAATGTATATCTGATTTGTGGTCTCTGTAAAACCCTAAAACATGATTGCTGAAAAATGTTTAGTTTTATATCTTGGAGAAAAAAAACAATTCATCATAGCAAGTATGTTTTGCTGACGGAGTATTTAAGATGGGTGGTATATTGGCATAAATAGTAGGCAATGCAGGCTCACAGGTCCTGCATTCTGAGTGGCAGGTGATGCGCCATGTTCATGCAGCCTTTGCACTGCCCTTTCTCACAGCATCGATTAGTCACGACCAAAGAAGCACCAGGGTAAGGGAGTAAACAAGCTTGAGACTTGCTTTTCAAAATCAGTAAAAGTTTATTAAAATTAAAGTGCATTCATAAATGTGCCAACAAAGGAATTATAAAAGTCATTAAATAAACCCATTAAATCATGCCATCAAAAAACAGTAAAATGTTCAGGGGTATTTGAATTCCAAATCCAATAAATATCTTAATCGGAAAAGTAAAATTTCAAATGTTCCTGCTTTTCTTGTCCTCCATCCTCATCGGGACCCATGGGCATCCCATAAATGCATCCCGCAGAATCCCTCCAATCCGCCTTCTTCATTGGTACCTGCGGACCTAGAGCTGCCACCTCATTCAATCACCAACTCATTGGATGCCGCTGCCTCCGGATTCCCCAATCCACACTCTTCTACTTGGTCCCGTGGCCTCTCAGTCTCTCACCAGGTCTGTCTTTTAGCTTTGTCAGCTGCCAAGAGTGCAACCACCTCTCAGACCTCCAGCCTTCAGTCTCACTTCCCATAAACTTGTCAGTAGTACTGTATAGTGCTGCGCAATTCACCCTTCTTTGTTTACCTCTTCCAAGCTAGTGATTGCTTTCTTTTTAAGTGTGTGTGTTGTCTTTTATCAGTTCTCTCTGCACTAATCTATTGCACAGCTGACACCTGACAATGTATTCAGACTGGCCTAAGTTGACATATGCATGTCGCCACACCAACATGAGCAACATGCATTGTGCTACTACTTAAAGGGATTAAAAATTAAAACTACTCCTATCAATTTAGCCCATACTTGTCTTCCAAAAGTGGTGTTTCTTCAAGCATCTTCAAAGACGTGCTGGTCTGGTTGAATGATGACTCTGAATTGGTCAGAGCGTGTCTGTGAATGGCAGCCTTTTCAGGTTGGTTTTCCTGCCTTGTGCCAGAGTGCTGCAAGGACAGTATTCTGATCCCTGTGACCCATAGCTAGATTAATCATGGCTTGCTTGAAAGAAAAAGGACTTTAGCTTGCAGTAAAGTGGACTTGGCCTCGGCCTGAGTACATCCAAGCAGGCTTAGATTTGAATCCTAGACCAGGGCAGTGTTTGTGTGTGGTTTGTGTGTTCTATAGGTTTCTGCTAGAAATACTCTGCTTAGCAGGCAGTGTGGCCAGGAATGGCACCTGCTCCCTGCAGCTGTAAACAGGTTTGGAAAAGGGTAGGTGGATGATGACGACTGTTATTCAATGTCCTCAACTAGTCAGAGAACTGGATCATTCCTTCCTTTTTTTTATTGTTTCAGCCATCTTGAGTAAGATGGCTGAAACAATAAAGAGAAATTCACTTTCCCATTGTTACCAGTGTTTGTAGCATTGTGTAGCTGGGTGCTCACATCTTGTGTTTGCTATACCGTTGAGTGTCCAGCCTTTTTTGTTGTAGCAGTGATTCTAATATGTTAACTATTTGGCAGTCTTTTTTTTTTTTTTTTTTTGGTGGTTCCCATTTCTGTTTTCTCTTTTTTCTTTTCCTGTGTTTTTGACTTGTGCCACCACCATCTGATTAAAGTACTCTACTGCTGCCTGTGATGATGTAATGAATATGATGCTCCATCTGTCAACAAGACCAATTGTATGGAATCTACTAGGACGAGGTTTAAAACCACCAAATTAAGCACATTTGTTGGGTAGAATACCCTCTGTGGGCTAGGTGGTCTTTTGGCTTTGGAACTCTTGCAAATTTTTTTTTCTGTCCTCCCTGGCCATCTGACCATACCATCAGATTAATCTTTATAATCACGAGAAACTTGAAAACAAATTCATAATTAAGGACACAACTTCAGCTGTTACTTGTATATCTGTATAATTTAAGTTCAAAAACATTTTTTTTTTATTTCATTTATTCATATACCTTTTTTATTTCTTATTTATTTTTCTTCTGGCAATCTTTTCTTTGACATCTTGTATATTACTGACCTACAGGCCTTGAATGTAAATGTGGTGCTTGCTAGCACTTCGCTTAAATACTGATAGAAATATTGATCAAATCATAGAATTAATGTTTTTCAGCAAACAAGTGTAAGGTTTCTGGAGTATGGTACCTTGCGGCTTTACAATATGATTCGTGTTAGTACTTGTTTTTATATAAAATTCAGTTGAATTTTTTTTTTTTTCTTGTTTTGTTTCTCATATGTAGTACTTTTACCTTTAGTATACATCACAGCTGACACGTGACTTCTTAGTGTCTTATGAAGTCTATCTCCTAGCTCTTCCCAAAAATGTTAGAATTTAAGTGACAAATCTGTTATTACGCATATTTAAGATTGTAGAACCGTTGCATAGTTTAACAACCAAGCAACATTGTAATATACTGCTCTTTCAAATAGCTTTCATTATGGAAAGTGCAGCCAATATGAAAACTTCAACCATAGTCTTAAACCTGAACATTCTGAAACACATAAAGCTTGGTTTGATTTAAAAATTAATGTTTCAAATGTTCCACCGCTCATTTCTGAATGTACTACTGAAATGAATATACCTTAATCTAATTTAGGATGAATTTTATTTCTTTAATGATAAGTAGGTAAGACGTGGTGGTTTGAGAGACTGCCTTACAGGTGTAGGAACCCAGTATTGATTACAACGACAGACATTTCAAGTCTGAATTTGCTTTAAATATTCCAGTAATGTTTTCTGGGGGGGGGGGATATTTTAAATGTATGTTTTATTAGAACCCAGTGATGATCAATTCATTCCTGCAGGAGTGCATTTTGGTATAAGTGTGTTCTTAACCCTTTAAGCACCTTGAGTATGGAAAAGGCACTATATAAATAAAATGCATTAGTTATTAATGCAGCATACCTGGTCTGAATTAGTCTGTTTACAACTATCAAGCTTATAAATTGCAGTTTTTATGCAAAGCCGATATATTTAAAAAAATACTTTTTAATTCAGAAACTGCCATTGTGATAGGATTTTAATACATTTTTTTTAAAAAAAAAAACAGCTTTAGAGTATTTAAACAAAAGTATGCAGTGCTTTTTAACCTCCTCAATAGTTAAATGGTAGAAGTCTTTGAAATACGTTGGTCTTTCGCATTTTCAGACTTCATTTTCAAAAGTTAGAAAATGCTTTTTTGTGGTGCATAGGGTATAATTGAGTGAGCTGTCCAGTGTTGACACTTCCCAGTTTGCCCAGCCTGCATGTTCTTTATTTCTGGGTGGTATAGCTGACTACCAGTTGTTGTATTTTATTTATTTTTTACTGCTATAAGTGATGCCAGAATTCATTGCAGTCTTTTACCAAAAGGATTCTATGTTTTTGGATTCTAATAATTTTTGCATTAAAATAAAAATGTCCTCAAGGGCACATTATCATGGAGTACAGCATAATTATTTGAGATTAATAGATTTAGAACAAGTACATAACTTGCCACTCCTGTCTTTAACAATGTAATTGGCTCAGGACTTTAAATTAGAATTGTGCCACGGTGTCGTTAACCACATGCAAATTAAAATTGTGGATGCTAACAGGCATAAACTTGGCTTGCCTAGTGTGTACCGTAAAGAGTGAATGCATCATTCCCTTTTCTTGTCGCCCACATAGCTTTAGACCGGATCATCAATATCAATCAACATCAAGAAGCTGCACAATGATCTGAAATGTCAATGCAGGACTTTTAACTCTTTGAAAGCTGAATATCTTTCCAAAAAACATAGTTGCTGAAAGCAGTGGTTTCACAAAGAAATCAATATAAAATGTCTGTTGCTGCATGCTGCGGCTGCCACTTTGCCAAGAATTTGTGGCAGGCTTGCTGCCAGGCTGTCTTCGCGTCACGGTCACAGTGTATTGCAATCTGGTTTCTACCTCTTATCATTGTTAAGCGGCAGACCTCCTGGCGAACATTGCTGTAGGCGTATCAGCTACATGAACCCGAATAGCACCATGATTAGCTGGGGACCAGTCAGCTGAAGCTTGAACCTCACATTTGTTTTCAATCACTTGTATCAAAATCAGAGTCCAGCAAGTCATAGTCCCAGTTCAGAGATAATAGGCGAAACGTCGTCCATGGGGTATTTTGCTTTACGTATTCGCTTTGATCTCTCACCATTATACCAGTGCCATTTTTGCTCTTGTCTGTGCCTTACTACTCGGACATCTCAGTCAAACCAAAGCTAACTTTCCTTCTAGCAACAAGAGTACAACTGAAACATAATGGTTGGTTTTTGTCACAGTTTACAGTTGATTACCATTGTCAACTCCTCCTTTTGACAAAAGTCAACATCAGTCCTGAAAGAGTTAAACAAATGGGCAGAAGCAAGCACCACCATTTTTCATGATCATTTTCTTGATAATACTTGATTAAAAAAAAAAATCTTGCATTACTGTACATCTTTTTATCCTGATAAACAACACTATTTAAATACAAGTGTAATTGCCAGGTATACCTCTTCCATAAGTGGATAGGACTGGTGAGCTTTATTTGCCTGAATGGCCTGTTTGCCTCTAGATTGTTCTTATATTCATATTTTGATTAGGCATATTAGAGCAAAAAAAACAATTTTTGTATTTTTGCAATCAGACTGAAAATTAAAAAAAAAAAAAGTTATGCTGTGGTCTAGGTTTCAGATTTGCCTCTCCATTGCCTTGCCACTATAGAATTGTCTGTGCCTCTACATATTATGCTGTTTTATATTTCCTCTGAAATGTTTAGTTTTGATTCATGTTTCTGTGTGATGTATTTTATTTTCAGGAGGACTACAACAGTGTCAAAGATTTTTAAGTAAGCTCTTCTTCAAAGAGACTATTCCAAAATGTTTGTTTACAGTTTATTCTTGGTGCACCCCCTCTGAAACTAAAACTCCTGGAGAATGTGTTTATTTTCTTTATTCCTTATTAATTTGCTCAGGTTTGTCACATTCAAACTGATTTGTTAAATGAAATACTGTACAGATTTTGCAAGAAAAAAGGGAAAATATCTACTGGGCTTTTAAAATTAGAAAATCAAACTTGTTAACAGTTTTCACAATAAACATGTGCTCAATCTATGGTTAGGTGGTATAAAAAATAAAATGGAAAAGGAGATACAGTAGTTTGTTCAGTATCTGTGTCCTTATGCCAGTGTGGTCATGTCTGAAATGCACTAATCGTGAAATAATCAATGCAGAATTATTTTAGTAGTGAGTGCCACAAAATGTAATTTCTTTTGTGGAGGGCTATGCAGTGTATTGTCTTTTCATGCATTCTGCATTTTTCTTATTTGCCATTTTTACATAATAATTGCTTTGGACCAATTTAAGTTCCACACCAGTCATTTAAGTCTTTTTTTTTTTTTTTTTTTAACTCCTTAGGAATGTGTTTTTAATTCATAAGTGTACAAGAAAACCAAAATATCCAGTCCTCATCTAGCCTGAATAAGATCAACTGACATAATTGATAGCTTGGAGACACTCCTCCTTAGCTCCAGGGTGCAGATGTGGAGTGCTGCTCTGACACACATGCACAAGGGCTCTTTTTCTCTCATTCTCAGGGATTTTTGTGGGGCTCCAAGTCCCAGTTTGAAGCCAGAGCATGCCATGTCTGAAGATCACATTTCTATAGCGCCTACACTTAGTGTTTACATTTAACATACATTTTTATTTTGAGATAGTCATTTGTTTTCCAGATCTAGGGCAGACCAGCTCCTTATTGAAGAAGGGTTCTGGTTGAGGTTATGATGAAGTAGTTGGGTGACATTAAGAATAGAAATTCAGTGCTTTACTAAGTTAGCCACCACATCTGAGCACCATGCCAGCTGCCCAGAGCTTTGCCTGCCCAAACTTGCTGCCAACAGTGCACCATTGTATAAAATCGTCTGTCATTGACATTCAGTAAATGTTAGTCAGGGACTAAAGATTGCTCCTAGCAGTTCTGTGGTATGTTAGTCTTTCGCAGAACAGGTCTGGCTTCCTACTAACCACCTCTCTCCCCCCACTACCCCAAACCTCATTTTGCTTTTTCTTTTTTGTCCTTGAGGATTATTGCACTCAGGTCAAATTACAAATCCTTATTAGGATTTGTCATTACTGGTAATACTGGTGGCACTTCTAATAGTGCTTGCCAATCTTTTTTTTTTTTTTTTTTTTTTGTCACTGTGTATTTAATTTAAAAACTACTTATAGAGAGGAGCCAAACAACAAAATTTTTCTTTAAAATTATAAACCGAACAAGTAGAGAGAACCCAAGCCATGACCTAACTGGGGTTTTTGCTTGAGAAATCTTTTGAGCACAACTGAAGTAGATGAGAGAGTTTACTCAAGTGTACAAAATAGATTTGTCAAAAATGGTTATAAACATGAAAACATAGTAAGGACACTGGGTTCACAAACACTACTTTTCTCCCCCTTCTCTACACTTCAGCCTGGTTCCTAACTTATTCTTCTTAGGACTTTAAACCAGAAATATGTCATTTTTCTACCCTCTGTCTAGGACTTTGATCACTATGGTGTCACATACTCCATCTTGTTGAGAGGCTGCAGAGTTTAGATTTTTGTGTGGTTCCTAAATACTGTTCATCGCAACCCTCTTATACTTCTAAATGCACATTTATAATATCCCCATTTTACTACAGGGAAACATTGGTTACCCTTTGTTACAGATAAATCAGGAAGTCCCACCTGGGGATCTGTACACAGCTAGTGAGGTGGTCAGTTGAATTTACTTCAGACAGCATACTAGTGCTAATGGGGGATCAACTGCAAACTTTTTGAGAATGTTTTAGTTTTATTAGTTGAGACTAGCAGAATACCAGCTCTTCGCAGCGGAGAAGTAGTGTATAAAAGAAGTTATGAAAAAGAAAAGGAAAAATTTAAAAAATAACGTAACATGATTGTTAATGTAATTGTTTTGTCATTGATA
>JANRMT010062793.1:31169650-31190021 GCA_026402145.1 Polypterus bichir lapradei
TTTTTTTTTTTTACACTGTCTTCCTTTAGCGGGACATTGACTTTTTCCAACGTGTGCTTTGTTT
Source organism: Polypterus bichir lapradei (assembly GCA_026402145.1). NCBI lineage: Eukaryota > Metazoa > Chordata > Cladistia > Polypteriformes > Polypteridae > Polypterus > Polypterus bichir. The sequence continues at coordinate 31,169,715 of JANRMT010062793.1, forward strand.
CCGCAGTAGCTGCACTTATGAATATGCTTGTATGTATCACACGCTTCATATTTTTTTGCTGCCTTCTCAATTGTGTAATTCGGTTTTTGTTCAGCACTCTTTGGAACTATTGCTTTTTGTCTGTGCACTGCGTCATTTCACGTGAGCCACTCGGTGTACATGCATCGAAGGTTCCCAGCTGTGCTGGTGCCATCTCGTGCGATGTGCACGGCTGTATTTAATGTTAGCTAAGACCCGGCACTTAAAAGTTTCTCTCGCAATTTTGCCAAGTTTGTGCCAAACGCCACCCTGACCATTTCATCGTCCTCTGCATAAGCACAGTCCTTCACCCATGAATATTTAGCGGCAGTGTTTCTATTGGATTGCCGCTGACGGACGGCCTTATATGGGCAGGCAGTAAATTACGTGGGAGGCATAACATACGGGCATCGAGCAGAAGTCTATTATAGTCTATGGACGAAAAAATAATAGGTTCCAGTTATTACCATTACGCGTAGAATTTCGAAATGAAACCTGCCCAACTTTTGTAAGTAAGCTGTAAGGAATAAGCCTGCCAAATTTCAGCCTTCTACCTACACGGGAAGTTAAAGAATTAGTGATGAGTCAGTGAGGGTTTTGCCTTTTATTAGTATAGATGACAAAGTACACGATTTACAGCTGACTGAATTGAGGCAATTCGTACTGACAGCTGAGGGCAATAGGGAAAACAATACCATAGTAATGTTCTACCAAAATCTGCTTCAGTAATTTCACAGGGTCTTGTATGCTTTCAGACTCTTGGAGGGGCCCTTTACGGTTTGTTTTCATTGACATTGCACCACATGGCTAATTCTTATGTATTATGCCTGCACACCTTCCTTGCATCAGTGTTTCTCACTAAATTAGGATTCAAGATTTGAGAAAAATTAGAGGAGTAGTGATTTTATGATGTGGATTTCTGGAATACAGTGGAAATCACCAAGGACTGGGCACTCTATTAGCTGGTACAAAATAAGATTTGCATTGGACTTGCGCTATCAGATATAAAAGGTGATTTAAAAAAAACATTTTTACATGTTGAATATCAAGGTCTATTAGGTAACACATTTTTGTTCCTCATTGCTCATTCTAATGTTTACTTGGCTTAGGACTGCTTTAAGTTGTCTTAGACTTGAATTCCAAATGTTACAAGAGAAGCACGGTCCAAGTTCCTTCCCAAATTCTTCATTTAAAGAGTGAAGCAAGGTGCAGATTCTAGACACATTGGTTGGTTAGCACTAATTTGGCTGTCTTAGTCTCCTTCCTTCCATCCTCTACCACCAACTGAAGAGTGTGTGCTAAACACTTGTAATCTTTGTTGACTTGTTGCATTCAAAATATTGTCTAGCTTCTCCTGTTCTACTGGCAAGACATTCCATATTTCAGCATAATCAAGAAAACAACTCTCCATTACCATTATCTGAATGAAATGCTTGGTGAGCATGTAGTGAATGCCTTTTTCATATGTGAAGCTTTGTCACAAATGATGTGATCAATCATTTTCTTGAATCATCACACATTTGCTCAAATGCATCATATATTCTTTTCCCTGTATATGCTTGTGGTAACATGTAGATGGGGACATGTTGCCATTTATGATGAGATCACATAGTGTTGTATCTGTGACTACTTTTTGTCGGTGAGTTGTGCTGGAATGAGTAAGCTGTGTGGACTTTGAGGCAGCCGCTGATCACAAACGACTGTACATTTTACATATTCTTCATATCTGTACATGTTTAGCAAGAAAAGGGAATCTAAACCTTAAGATTAAGTCATTACAGTCTGAATTCTAATTTAGCTGAGAGAAAAAAGTAGACTGACATTTAGTGTAAGTCAACAGACTTGGAATATTATAATATGGTGTCTCAGATTGCCTGCTATGTGTATAGTGCAGAAACATGAGCAAATGCATATAACACAGATAATTTATCAGCATTTTTAAATACTTGCATGTTTACATTGTTGCTTATTTTTTGCATTTTAATTGTATGCCAACTGTATATTTTACTGTATACATTTTACAGTGCTTAGCTTTTGTTTTTAGTAGGAAATATTTTTTCTCTTTTCCCATGAAAGAGTTGAAGCAATCCTACATGTGATACCACTTAGTGTAAGCATTTGAACGTCTTGGCATCACAGGTAACATACTTTAATGTCTTGAACCTTTTAGATAACCCCAACATCTAGGTTAGATAAGACTCTGGGGTGCCCCTGGACATCACCACCTTATGTGCCCCCATATATACACACACTGTGACAAATCGAATACAGTTTATTGTATAACTAAAACCATTTAATCCGACATTACTAAAAGCAAACAAGCTTTTAAAGGACAGACACCTGGCACTTTTTCATCAATTCTCTTAACTTCTTTAGGAGTATTATAATTTGTGTTATCAATCATAATTGGTAATGATTTGTGAAACACAATTTTGCTGTTCTTTTCAACAAACACAAAGTTGGTGTAATATTCTTTTTAAAAATTTTCATGAAGTAGCTTTCTCATGTTCTGTTTGCCCAAAAATAGATTAAAATAAAATAAGGCCTGGTAACATGTACAGTACTTTTAAGGAGGGTAAAAAATGTGAACAAAATACCCAAGAAGAAACAGGAATATATAAAAATATAATATTACTATAGTATTGCATTCTTACAGAATATAACAAATCAACAGATTAAGGCTAAGCACAATACTTTTTTTAGCTACGTGTACATCCATCCATCCATCATCCACTACAGGGTCACGGGGGTCTGTGGGAGCCAATCCCAGCCAACACAGGGCACAAGGCAGGAAACAAACCCCAGGCAGGGCACCAACCCACCGCAGGGTGCGTGCATACACACACCCCAAGCACACACTAGGGACTATTTATCTGAATTGCTTCACCAATATATCCCCCTGAGAAGTTTGAGATCCTGTGATCAGAACCTTCTTTTAATTCCACACTCCAGACTCAAGCGTAGAGGTGACCGTGCTTTCACGGTAATTGGGCCTCGTCTTTGGAATGATCTGCCTATTGAAATCCGAATGGCTCCTAGTCTGACTATTTTTAAATCTATTTTAAAAACACATCTGTTTTCTCTGGCTTACTAGGCTTTATTTTGCCTACCTAGATGTGTGTATGTGTAGATATATGTATATCTATAGATATATTTATACAAATTATTTTTATGTGTTTCTGTTGTGCTTCTTTTTGCTAAATCGTATATTTCTATTTTATGTTGATGTTTTTAAAATGTACAGCACTTTGGTCAGTCGTGTGGCTGTTGTAAATGTGCTATATAAATAAACTAAACCTAAACCTAAACAATTTAGAATCGCCAATGCACCTAACCTGCATGTCTTTGGACTGTGGGAGGAAACTGGAGTACCCAGAGGAAACCCACCAGACACCAGGAGAACATTCAAACTCCACACATGGAGGACCCCGGAAGCAAACCTGGGTCTCCTAACTGCAAGGCAGCAGCTCTAAATATGAACAGAGCATACAAGAAAAAAAAAAAAATAAGCAAAGGACAAAAAGGCTCCGTTCGAAAATGAGGACAAGAAGTGTAGTTCACACACTAATCATGTGCTCTCAGCCTTCTTATCAGCAGCTCTGGAGTCAATAAGCTAAGTGGGCACCACAATAAGAAATCAACAAATGACATTAAATGTTAGGCTTACATATAAAATATTGACATGATAATGACATGAAGAGTTATTTATTGGTTATTTTAATATTTTTTAATCTGATCTTCATTAAAACAAAAAAAAACTACCAGCGAAGAAAGAGCACTGAACAAAATGTCTAAAAAATTAGCAAGAAAAAAAAATCTCAACGCTGTGTGTTCAGTTGGTAATTAAAAATTTACTTGAATAGGTTTCTACATAGAACTGCCAACTTTTCGTACATAGCAAATGCTTATGTCCCTGATGTCTCCAGGAGGTGATTTTTGTAAACTGAAAACGCGAGCCTGTTTGCATAAATGGAGACTGGGCTTACCGACACCCCTCTGCCACATATTCTAGAAGTGTAAGGCGGTGAAGGACCATCAAAAGACTTGGATAGAGTTTAACGGCAAAGGAATGAAACAAAGGCCTTTTGCACGTCTTTGGTGACATTCTCACCATGTTCTAAATCCAAAAGCAAACAAACGAAGAGTTACTGCCTAACGAGACTCGACTGTAACCTGCAGCGCTAAAACGGGCGAACACTTGCAATTTGAAGTGGTTTACACCGATGGTATTTGACATTGTTGGTCGGTTGGTGCAGCGCTCTCAGTCGTCAATAAATGTGCTCACAACCTGATCTGACAGACACGTCAGATTGCGAGATTTTTGAGAGATAACATCCGCTAAACATAAACATGCAGAGAGGAGTGATTGGTACAAACGATTTGCGATTGTGCCTGTGTGGGTCGAATGTCTTAAAAGGGTAAAACCTGAAGACTGCTCGTGCCTCATAGGTTGAGAATTTCTGCACTATACTGATTATTGAGGCCATCACAGTACTGTACAGTATTGCACAAAATGCAAACCAAGCACGTACGCCGTTTAGGCAAGTGCTTACGTCGCTCAGCCCAGCTCGTCGGTGTTTCTCGACTTGTTCTCATAGTTCACTAGAGAGAGCAAAACGACGGGCTCGGCGTTTTAGGTTCATTTTAAGGGGTCATTACAGCCATAGTTCGAAGTTGTTGTCCTATTGGCGTTTTTTGAACCGCAGATCTTGCAAACGGCTGTAACTTTTCTTTGCAGTAAGGTCTGATGTAAACGGAGTATATCCAGAACTAATAATCATCGCTGCCGTTCCCACCATTGTTTTTGTTATCCAACATGCTAATTTAGTCTCGATTACCCGTGAAGTTATGGCGCGAGAAAAATGTATTAACAGAAAGCAAGTTTAAGGGAATGCGATTTGAGAAATGGACGTGAGCTTTCATAAGTCTCTTATCTCACGTCCAAGTCCTCAATTGGCAAATCTAGGACAAGTGGAATCTTTAAAAAAAAAAAAAAAAAAAAAAAAAGTCCTGTGACTCGAGTTGCCCACCTCAGTCAAATAGATACACAGGGGGGGTGGGAGGTGATGTGGGGGACCAGTATTTTAGACTTGGTAGAGCTGAAAAGTTCATCAGAATTCGTATTTTCATGCAGTCCATGCTCTAGAGTAATTGATGCATATGGAAAGATAAAGGGAGTTTGAGAATCCTTGTACAAAGGCAGCCCCGCAAGGCTTCTAATTAACTTTGTAGATATAGCACATGTAATTGTTTGTGACCCCCCCCCCCCCCAAATGATGTGTATATTGTAGAAGTATGTGCGTGGGTTGGTTCTGTGGCTTTTTCCTTCAGCCAAGCTAACCTCAACAGTAAGCTAACTAGACAGAGAAGGCCGGTGTGGATTCTGTTTTCATTTGTAACAATAAAACAGCAGGACAGAAAAACAAAAACAGAGTTAAAAAAAATATATATATTTATATTTTTTTTCTTTTCACAAATAAATGCCTTTGAAGATAGAAAAACACAATTTTCATCCAGAATAAAGATGAATGTGGTTTGATGACGACAAAAAAGCAGCTCTAAAGATCTCCATTTACCAAATTGTTCAGATTTTAAATTTTAAAAGCAGCCCATGTAAAATTGGGCACCGGTAGGCCCTTAACACAAGCGCGGAGGAGCTGACAAAGTTGAGTGAATTTGTAGTTTCCTTGTTGTCCCACGTAGCACTTTCAGAGATGAATGTCAAGTTTACTCAAGTGATCCCACTCTGCTGCACATCCTCTTCAGAACTGCTACAAGTAGATGTGAATTTTAGGCAGAGATTCAAAGTGCAGGGTACAGCCATTTCAGCCTATTGAGCCAAAGAGTGGTGGCTCTGAGGATAAGGATCTGTGCTGGTATCTGGAAGGTTTCCAGTTCAAATCCCATTGCTACCAGAAGTGATCCTACTCCATTGTGCCATTGGGTAAGGTCCTTAACCTGAAAATTGCTCCAGGGGTGCAGTACAATGGCTGACCCTGAACTCTGACTCCCAAAGATCATGCAAAAGAAATGGTTCCCCTCAGGGATTAACAAAGTATATCAAATAAAAAAAAATAAAAAAATGAAATAAGTAAAGAAAACCCTCCTATAAGCCCCCTGCCCAAAGTAATCAGTCTAGCTTGTGACTTTGAGGCTCTCCCCATTTCAACCATGCTACATTTGCTCCTGTTGCTACAAGAATGGATGCCTGACATTGCTCAGTGTATTTTAAAATGTTATGTTTACGTTGGACATGTAAATCCAGATGTATGCTACCAGAGAATGTGACCTTTAACAAAGCCTTTTAGAAACTGATAAATCCCACCTGTTTGCCCAGAGCAAAAACATAAGACACAAAAGAAAGGATACATTTACTTTTCTTTATATTGTATTTTATACCCCTAAATAAAACCATTAAAAAGAAAAAAGCCCAGAAGAACAATCCTTGTACAAGGAGTATGTGCCTTTCTCCTGAGCACTGATATTCTCAGTATGTCTGCTTCATATTTCAGAGGGCAACATTACCTATTTTATACTCTTAATGACTGTTCTTTCTTGGTAAAACACACAACTCAAATAAGTACAAATGTCCCATTTCTGTTTTTATAATTAGCTAGGTTGCTTTAAATATTCTAACATTTTTGTTACTGTAAGTTACGTCCTTATCTTCCATACATGTATTTATTGTCTGTGTGTGTAAAGCAATTGTCCTGGTGTAGCCAGATTAAATATTCAAGGACTAAGATATGAATGAGATGAGTCAGATGGTCCAAATAAGGAACTGTTTATTTAATAAATTATTTCATTATTTATTAAACTAAGAAACAAACTGCACACTTTCACTGATGACACAGCTCTGATGTGCCTGATCTCTTAAAAACAGCAGGGTTACCGGAATGAAGTGGTGAGTCTGTCACACTGGTGTTGAGACAACAGTCTACTCCTGAATGTCAGTAAGACATAGGAGCTGATTGAGGACTTTGGGAGAAAACCGCTGAGGCACCACCATCCCGTCAGTGTTAACAGCAGTCCAGTGGAGAGGGTGGACAGTTTCAAATACCATCACACAGGACCTAACATGGTCCAAGCACATTGACCTCTAGGTTAAGAAGGATCAACATCATCTTTACCACTTCAGACCTCTAAAGAATTTCAGACTGTCTTTCCAATTACTAAAGAACCTGCACACATCCACCATTGAAAGTATCCTGACAGGAAGCATTAGCCTGGTTTGGTAACAACACACAGTAGGACCACAAGGCTCTCCACAGAGTGGTGCGATCAGCTGAACACATTATGGGGTGTGATCTCCATAACTTTGAAGACATCTGCACCAAGTGATGTCAGCCCAGTGCAAAGAAAATTTCAATGATTTCTGCCATCCCAACAATGGTGTCTTTTCTGTGCAGTCAGGTAAACGGTACTGCCACCCAGTGCCAGGTTATTTTGCACCCTAGGCCAAGCTTATTAGTATGCCAACAAACTGTTCAGTTGCTAACCTGTGTGGCTGGGGTTAACCCCCCCACCGTGATCTGTGCCCTAGGCAAATGCCTAATTTGCATTAATGATGGCGCTGATCATGCTGTCACCTAAAGACTGAGGAAGAGCTTCTTTCAAGAGTCCATCCAAATGTGGATATTGCGGAGAGCTACATGATGCCCTGGTGTAAACTCTCTCACATTATTTATTTAGTTTTGAATTATCACATATTTTATAATTCTATTAAAGATTTGTATTGATGATCATGTATTGTTGTCTTTTTATATTCTTGCATTTCACTTCATATTGTACTGTATGTATAATTTGTATGTGACAAATGATTTGATCACCCAATAATATGTAGTGGACATTTTGGTCTGCCTGTGTCCTCGTTTCTGTCACGTCTGTTTAGTGATCTGGAGTAACTCTGTCTGTATGAGGTCAGGCTGAGGGCGTGATGAATGAAGATGCACCTTGATCCACATTTCCATGGTCCAAGTCTGAGGCTGCTATGGAAACACAATGGTGAATGGATACAATTGTCACGTGTGGGATTTCCTTACAATCTACTACTTATAAATAAAGCATACATAGTGCACAGATTTAATCTTTACATCAGGTCTATCTTACCAGTGTTGATTGGCGTGTTGCTGTGCACTTAAAATATATTTGTTGTCAAGAGCTGTAAAAGGAAAGTAAATGTTTGATATTATTGTGATGGTGGGGGTTATAAGTGTGCTTAATAGCCATTATTTGATTTCTATGATGTCATTAATAACTGGTTTATTCTGTTATTTCTGTTCTCTGATATTTTTCTAATTTTAGGAGGAGGTATCAAATAGAAGTGCCCAGTTTGTGAATTCTAACCACAGACTTGTTGCTGGTACTCCTAAGATACCACTTAGGTTCAGTAGGCTACCACCTACTAGGAAAATGAGGCTGATCATGCTGTTTCTGACGAGTTTGCATGCAGTTTGTGCGAGGAACATATGGATTTGGGTATGACTGCTGATCCTAATGTGATGTGGGAGACCTTCCGTGGCATGACCCTGAAGGTTGCTGGGGTTTTTGTTGGTGTTACTGGTGTTCCTAGAAGGAGGTGTTTGATCTTGCAGAGCACTCTGAATATCATTGAAAGGAGTTGCAGCACACGGCTTGATCTTCGCGGAATCAATGGAGGCTCTGATTGGGGCTCTCGAGAGACTGAGCGAGGAGCCTGAGTTTCTGGTCTTGCGAGTATTCTGGATAAAAACCAAGATCCAGGCTTTTAATGACCTCTTGGGCACAAACATCAGCAGTGTGTCTGTTTGCGGAGAGCATGTTGACCTTGTCGAGTGGTTTACTTACCTTGGCAGTGACACTTGTCTCTGGTGACTCTTCCTATGATATCAGTAGATGGATTGGGAGAGTATTTTTGGGTCATGAGGTCGCTGGAAAGGGGTGTGTGGCACTCTCGATATCTATGCAAAAGGATGGAGGTCCAAGTCTTTAGAGTCCTGGTTCTTCCTGTCTTACCATATAGTGGCGAGACATGGATGCTATCTAGTGGCCTGAGACGACAACTGGACTCCTTCAGTACTGTCTCTTCAGAGAATCCTAGAGTATTACTGGTTAAACTTTGTGTTGAATGAGCAGTTGGCATTGTGAGGGAGTGTCGGTTACAGCACTATGGCATTGTAGTGCAATTCCCAGAGGGTGATCTGGCTCACAGGATCATTGTTGAGGAGCCTAGTGGCTGAACCAGGACAAGGGGATGCCTATGTAACACCTGGCTTTGGGAGATAGTGGTGGGACTGGACTGCGTGTCTGCCCTATTGCCAACAAGCTGTTTCACCGTGTGGTGGGTGCAGCAACATGCTGTACCAGTGCATGATCCCCAACCTGACCTGACCTGACCTGTATCAAGCATCACTTAGTGTTGTCTGGCTATGCAAAAAGTGACCACAGTACATAGTGAAGTATAGCTAGTTTGACATCCTTGGGGGCTGACCTTTACAGTCATATCCATGTTCTGTTTTTTAGATTTAACACAGCTCTTTGAGTCTGTTCCCATTGCATTTTTAGAGTTTGCAAGTTATGATTAGTTACATTTAATATAACTGAGAATTTTATCCTTTTTAAACTTGAATAGAAAGAACATTAATATAGCAGCTCTAAATCATGTTAATTAAAAAAAAAAAAAGACATCCAAGTAACAGTTCAGAAAAACTCTTTTGATAGTGAACAGGCTCTCCATGAACTACAGAGTGGATGGATTTGTGTTCATCAGGGATTTCCCAAAGCTCACTTTACTGGTATAATCTCTCAAATTAGGTTGTGCTGCTTTTTGTGTCTGACCTTTTAAAAATCTTGTATCTGTATTATAATATAGAATGTAAAAGTAAATTTAACATTAGAATATATATTCTTTTTTTTGGTTGTAGGTTTGCCTTTTGATGATAAAAAAAAAATATTTTATTTAAAGATTGACAATTTAAGTCTTTCAGAAAGTAAACAAGCTGAATAAATAAGCCAAGGCTATTCAATTACAAATTCAGATGGGCCAGATTTTCAAACCAAGGAATTTAGCTGGGCCAGTCATTTTTAGCAGCTAGTATGCAGCAGATAATGACAAATCCTAAACCAACACAAAACAATGTATTGAAAAACAAGTAATGTTTGTTTCCGTTGTAAATTTGGTCACATCTGACACATCGAAGAGTGTATAAAACAACAAGACCAGACGCTATAATTAAACAGAATCTGAGGAAGTAGCAATACTTCCCTTTTTGGAGAAAACAAAAAAACATTTTGGTCATATCTGACCCAGGCACATCTCAAAGTGCATAAAAACAAAATAGTGCACAGTATTAGCAATAACATTTCTCCCTTTTGAAATAAAAATTTAGCTCACATCTGACCCAGGCATATCACAAAATGCATTTAACAGAATAAAGACGTATCAATGCTATCAAAACTATTGGTGCACGAACCAATAAGAAGTGATAACGGTAACTAACACACATGAATACAATGTCTACTGCACGCTGTGGGTACTCGGGTCCATTTTAAATCACCACATATGTGATTTAGCAGTGCTTTTTTTTGTAAACACAAAGGTGGCGGTACGCATACAATGCATTTTGGATCGAGTCTAACATACTGTGAAGGTATATAGAGGCACTATGACTGCAACAATTATCGTTGATTACAAAAAATCGTCGACGCAGATTTTTTACTGTTGACGTGTCATAAACAGAACCTTCAATAGAGGCTCCCATCACAAAGAACCACATTGGTTTTAGTAACTGCAATACAGTACCACTATGCATGAGCATCTAAAACGCAAGCATCCTGAAGCTGTGATGCTGCCGTCTCTTGAGAGGCAAGTTTTAGTGAGTAAAGTTAGTGACACGTGTTAACGTTGATGTTTGTACTATAATGTATATATCAAGGTTTTGACAATGATAGTTAACCCTTAAACCGACACATACTTGTGGGTTAATGCAATCCTGGATGCCAAATACTTTTTAACTTCACTTTTTAAGTAAACGTCACAATTCACAAAGAAAATGTGAAATTTTAATGGGATGCGTATTTTTTTTCATGCAAACAGCATCACAATTACTGCAACACTGATCATTTTACACACCGCAAATGAAGTGTAAAAACTATAAAAAAAAAAAAAAACTACTGCAACAATCTATTATATGCTCAAGGTGCAACTGAAGCCATTAATGAAATTCAGTAAATCACTGAGCCAACTGTGTTTGAACTGGCTGCGCGCAAACACACAGAGGTAAACGCTGATGATTGCAGGCTCGTCTAGTGCAGCGGCTCAATCCCAGAGACAGTGGTGCTGCAGTTCTGCCGGGTGCTGGCAGTGGTCATGAGCTAGCTGCTCAACGAATGTACAGCACTGACTGATCAGATTTGGCGTGCTAGCAAATTCCTCTGTGAAGTGTCTATAGCCAGTTGTGACATTCAATCAATGTACATCACCGAATATACTTGGCCTCTGCGTGCTGACAAATTGCACTGAGACACGACTACAGCTGGTTGTAGCATTCAATGAATATACATTGCCGAATATTCTCGGCTCCGGCGTGCTGGCAAATTGCACTGAGAAACAACTTAAGCCGGTTGCAGAGTTCAATGAATGTACATCGCCGAATGTATGTTGCCACATATACTCGGCTTCACTGTGCTTCCAAATTGCACTGGAAACCAACTCTAGCCGGTTGCGGAGGTTTAAGGGTTAAGTGAATATAACCTCAGTTATGTTTGCTAACATGTTTGGCGCTATAGTAAACGAGTGAATAGGAGTAGCTGAGCTGTCCTAGTTTTTATTTTCTTTTTTCTTTTTTTGTATAATATTTGAGTTCATATGAATAGTAAACCACCTCTAACTAACATTGGGTAACTTGTGTTTTGGAATATATCAGTAATTAGCTTGTTACATATTTTTTTATCACATCATGTACTACAAAACTTTTCCTTCAGAGTGTGATGATTAAAACATCTTTCTCTGTCTGCAAAATCATTCTTGTGTATTCCTGCTACCTCTACTCCCTCGGAGTGTCTCTTCACAGCAGCTAGGAACATTGTCTCAAAGAAGAGAGCCAGCCTCACACCAGAGCATGTCAAAATGCTCACATTCCTTCACTGCAATCAAGAATATATGAACTGAATCTTTTATAAACTGTACATTGTTTTATTTTATTTGTATGGAAGCTTTATTTAAATTTTTGGACTTTAAGACACATCAGTGGCCATTTTTGGTTAAGTTAAATGCACTTTTTTTGTTTAAAGACTATGTGCACTTTAGTTTGTATTGTTTAATGCATTTCTTTTTTATTGTGATGGTCACACTAATATAAAACATCTGATTATTTCCAAATTCATACTGTATGTTTCACTGGATGTTATTTTAATTTGATTATTATTAATTTTAATCGTGTTAATGCAGAGACATCAGGGTGACATTCACAGGTTGACAGATGTGAGCAGATGTGGTAAGACATGCACTGGAGCCCAGAACAGAATGTGCAACCAAAGATCACAGGCATCAAAATAGTCAGGCATGAAATAATTGTTACTAATCAACTAATTGGGAAGAAAATTGAATGATTAGTCAACTACCAAAATAATCATTAGAGTCAGAGTCTTAGAGTCTTAGAGCTACATGCTTTGTTTATTTGGTGAAAAAACATAACATTTAAAATTAGAAATTGACAAATCATCAAATATATACGAATCATTTTTTATATAGTGCTTTACTCACTATTTAAAACGCTTTTGCGAACTCCTATAGGGAGGAAGAAGGAATCCATGATGTCCTTATTGCGAGGCAGCAGCGCTGTCACTGTGCCACGTTTGCAGGTTTGCTGTACTGCATAATATTGTGCTTGATAGTTTAAAATTACAAGAATTTCTGAAATTGAAGAATATTAACAGTAGTTTAATAACGAGCTCTGCATTCTACAAATAAGTTATGTAGTCATACAAAGCAATCAGTGCTTAATTTGACTGAGTTTTAAAGAAAATTCCAAACCTTTTGCATGTTTTTGTCAAATTCAGTCTTTTTAATTAATTCTTTGCTTTGAGAGTCAGTGGCTGATTGCCGTCCTTGCAACAGCCATGACTCCGCAAGATCGAAATGTGTGAGTGGAGGGCCAACTAGTCGTATGAAGAGAAATGCGGAGGCCTTGTTTGTCAGTGAAAAGGCTGTCATTGTAGTAACAATTAGTTATACTGCAGTTTCATCAGGGGAGTGCAAACATGGGTTTCCGCAAATTAATCTAAGACTCTGCACACAGATGCTGACAGAATCATTTAATATCTAGTCTATGCCTACTACCACTGCTTCTAGACACAACAGCAAGCTGCATTGTGGGTTAAATGTTGCTAGGCTATGTGGAGTTTGCATTCATGGTCTGTTGCTACTGTAGGAAGGTTTGTGAAATGTGTTTTGTATCGTTTTTCTATGCATTTCTGGTGAGACCATGGGCTGGGCCGCATTTGAATAGGCTGGCCATATGATGTTAGATTTTCTTAATTTCCTTTTAGTTCTAGCAGAATTGCATGGTGTTTTCAGGATACATTAACATGTCCTGGTCATAAGGATATCATTTTTTGAATATTTCCATGGGCAATGGGTGATCACAAACCAACAATAAATCCCAGAATTAAATGTTTTTTTGGCTTGAAAAGGCACTTAAATAGCCACAGATCTGACAGTTAAGTCTATTCAATGCTCTGGCATCCTGTCACCAGATGTTGGCCCAAACTCCCATTTGATGGGTGAGGTGGAATTTATGTTGCTAGTTTCTTTAATATAATAGTGATCTAAGTTTTCAATGAACATATTTTCAAGTTTACATCAAAATGGTTATTACTAGAAGTCAAGAAATAACCCAAAGTCTTTGAGTGCCACTTGCTAGCAGCTATACTGTAAGTTTAGATTTGTATATTTAAATGTAATTGTAGTGAGTGAGGGTTTTTTTGTTTTTTTTTATATATAAAGCTCTCTACAAAAACTGACTAAGATGAATATTGCAAATGGCAGCAGTGCGCTAAATATCAGTTCAAAAAGTATAAATGCTGACTTGGACCATTAAAATTTATAAAGGAAGAAAAAAAAATCTGCAATGGCATAGGTGGATCACTTAAGAGCCCCTCATTATGGATGAATTTTTCAGGTTTTTGAATGCTAAGGAGTTTAAGAGAAAACAACTAAGATGTATATCATTAAAAACTACAACCAGTTCTGTTTGTCGGTTGTCATAGTAGTGATCTAGTATTTTTTGCATCTTACTTCATCCACATTCCCACCTTGCCCTAACAAACTCAAGCGGCTGCATTGTTTACATGATCTTTTGCCTGTTAGACAGATTTGAATGTTTGCATTTTGCCTTTACATCTCTTCTCTCGTGTGTAGGAAACATCTCTAGATGAAAACAAAGATGAGGAGTGCAGCATCTTTTGTCACATTTAAAATAAAAAAGAAATTCTGGTAGGAACAGAGAACAAAGAGAATGGCAAACAAAAGCTGAATGAAGAACCACCGCCTTGAATTCAAGAAGGAAGAAGCAGTAGTAGAATAATGAGGAGGCCAGCCTAAGTGGAAATATTTTGGTGTGGTCCTTGTTGTTCCAGACTAATGCACAAAGATTCCGAGACTTGCCTCAAAAGCATGTTATTTAGGACTTGTGAATAAAAATGTTGTCACTCAATTTAGAAATGTACATTGATTTGTCTTGTATACATAATTTTCTTTTATACCAATACATTTATATTTTGTATCGATTTTTACAAACCTACTTTAAGTAGACATTTAAGTTTTTAAAATCCTGTTTATCTTCCTTTGATAGTGCTTACTTTAAATAAATGTCAGCTGGTAGAAGTAGATTCATATTCAGTAGATCATATGATGTGTACATGTGAAAATACACATATGAACTGTATACTTGAGGTATTTTTTTAAATAAGACTTCGGTGCTTTATGATGGTGGTAATAATAGTGAAAGGTAAAGAAAATCTTTTTAAGTCCAGGTTGCAGTGGAGAAGAATATTCTAGTCAAGACAAGTAACAGAAAAATGATCCTCTAGGGCACATGGTCATTAGACAAGAGGAAATGTAAAGAGAGAGTCTGCCTGATCAGAATCAAGTAATTGTCCATTCTTCTATTCTATAACTGCATACAGTAGAGAGAGAAAGAGAGAATGTGTGTGTGTGTGTGTGTGTGTGTGTGCACGCTTTTGTTTTTTCCTTTCCTTAGCACTGTATACAGTCTTCATGGCATCTCTGACCAGAGTCTGTCTTAAGCCTTGATTTCAGTGCTGGGCCTCTTGAATATTGGTTTACAAATCAAGTCTGAGTATGGGAAGAAAACGGAGTTCAGATGTCCCCCACCTTAAGCAGCATCAGTAAATGCAAATTCACTGTTCTTTGAACCCTTTCTTCTACTTTGTGGGGTTTGCTTTTATGCAATCTGGGACAGAAGAGTAAATTCTTTCGAACTCCTCTGAGCCTGACATGATGTGCTGCCACAGCCTCCACTCCAAATGCATCCCTCATCTTTTACTTAACAGTGACCATCACGGTGTGTAGGTCTGTGTTACATGTTGGTTTTTTTTTTTTTTTTTTTGATTATCATTCATCTCTTTTTCTGCCATAGTTACCCTTATTGTGGAACCAACATTTGTAATCAGAAAAACATTGGAAACATTGGAAATGCATCACATCAATACTGGTGAAGGATCCTCAACATGAGGGTCGGCTTTTAGTCTGGAAGTGTTTAGAAGATTAAATGTGTAGTGCTGTTATACATTGTCCCTCTCTGTAAACTCGTGCATTAGAATCCACTGGATGCACTCACTGCATCAATCTGTATGAAACACAAGATAAGGAAGAAAACGTGAAGAGTGAAAAGTCTCCAGCTTTAGGAGCGTCTTTATCAAGATGAAACAGTTGTTGCACCACATCCATTTCAGTATAGTAATGGCTAGTACGGAAGTTTCTTCAGACCTGAAAAACCCGTTTCAAGTTAAGAGTGAATAGTATTTTTATTAAGTTTAGCCTTAGTTTTTACTTTGTTAGCATGTTCATATGACTAAAATGTATTTTTATTACTGTTTAACACCTGTTCCATGTGACCTTTTTTTTTTCTACTTTATACAAGGCTTTTACATAATGTAACCGTTGCACAAAACAGTGAGCCCCCTATATTTATCTCTATAATTGTATCTTAAGATTTCAATCTCTACTCTACAGTACATGCCTTAATATGAATGATGGGACGGGGAGAGCCTTCAAAAGAAGGACTTCAAAATTGGTTCTAGATTTAATTAGATGCCAATATACCAGCTTGAAGAAATTGAATTTTATGGCATTTCTTCTTGGTTCTAGTTATGGTCCATGCTGTTGTGCCTTGAGGAAAAATTTGAGTTGCTGATTTGAGCAGCACTGCAATTGTTAGTTCTACTTGTTACAAATGAATGCACTTATTTTTCAAGATCTAATGCTTTTTCAGAAATCTGTTACTTTTGTATTATTACTGAGCTAAAGACAGTGGACCAGAGAGCTCATTTTAGTCTCCCCACTTACCCACTTTATCAAACAGAACTCCTACATTCTGATTTGCAGTCAAGTGAAGATCAAGGCCTTCAAATTAAGAATTGCTGTCTGTCTACCTGCAGAATGCCCACCATTTAGAAAGAACAGTTATACAAGTCTGTCATAATGTAATCAGTGTCCTGATCTGTAGGGGTTTGTTGTCAGCAGAAACAGGACTAGCAAGGTACAGGAAGAGGGGAGAACCTCAACACTCATTGCTGGAAAGTTCTGTCGAATGCCTATGCGATTATATGGGCGCTTGCTGCCTGTTATGGAAGTCAGGCAGCAGTCGTGAATGCCAGGCCCTTTGCATGGGACAGTCTAAGTGGATTCATGGCTTACCGGAAGCACTATCAGCTGTGTGATTATGTAGTGGAATGCTGTAGTTTGGAAGTAATTGTTGGGATTTGTGTGTAATTGGGTCCATAGCGGAGTATAACACAAGTCTAGATTGGGGGTGTGAGTTGTGGTAAAGAATTGACTGGCAATGGCTAGAAACCTAAGAGGAATTGAAAGAGTAAAGGGAAGTAGGTGTTTTGTACTTTAAGTTGAGCAGGCAACCACAGCACAGAGTATTTGGACTACTGTAGGTTTGTCACCTTTTTCTATTTTTTTTTTTTATATTTGTGTCTGCTTTCAATTTTGTTTAATCTTGAGGTTACATGTATACATTACACTGTCTAAACTGTATATGTGTCTGTGTTTTTACATATGCCATTGACTTGGCTCGGTACCTTTTTCTGTCTCATGTGAACTGCAGGGTTTACTGGCCGAGTCTGGAAAATAGATACAGTAAATGAATACTAACAAAGGCTTTGAGACTGCATTCTTTCTTCCTTCCCCTAGTGTGTTTCATTGTGGCTGCTAATCATTTGGATTTAATATTTAATAATTGGATTTAATAATTGGTATGTTTTTTTTTTGTTTTTTTCTTTTAGGTGGTCAGTAGAGAAGTACTATTGCATCTGATAGACTACTTAGTGTCAAATTTTGGGAAAGATGCAATAGTAACTAATTTAATAAACAGTGCCCGCATTCACATTATGCCTTCAATGAACCCAGATGGATTTGACGCATCACTTCCTCCAGACTGCACTTTTTCCAACGGAAGGTAAGAATGTGACAAAGGGACTTGAATACATTTACACAAAAACCTGCCTACTTCCTCTGTTTATGCACTGGTTAGTTTTAAAGCAACTGGCATACTACAAGTTTGAAGATTACTAGGTATATGCAGTGGATGTATGCATACAGTACTTCAGCAACAGTAGCTTTTTTTTCTTGTAGAAAACTAATTTAAAAATATTTAATTTAAATTACATTGATTGATGTAGTGCTCATTTTAAATTCAAATACTACTTTGAGAATTTTGAATACTATCAGAACTCGTTGCATACTGACTACTTTTTTTGCATCATATTTCTTTTGTCTATAGATAAATACTAATATAATGAAAAGCAACTTAAAACATTTGCTTTTCCAGAGATACATTTTATAACTCCAACCTTCCATTCTTCTTGTAAACTGCTTTCCCAGTTAGAGTAGCCAGTGCCTGTAAGTGGCACCACCGGGTGCAATGTGAGGACTAACCTGTAGGGGGCACATTAACTAACACACACACACACACACACACTCTCACTCTCACTCTCTCTTTCTTTCTCTCTCTCTCTCACTGGCTCGCACCAGGTCAGTTTTAGGTTATTCAGATTAGTTACTCTTGTTTCAAGAGCAAGAGGAGGACGAACACAGACATGGAAAATTGTGGAGCTCCACAAGTTGTGCCCAAGTTGGAATTGAGAGCTGTAAGGCAACTCCAAATGTAACAGCAGTACTACATAAAGACAATACCAGAGTACTTGACTGAGGGCATTTTCAGATTGTCAGGCGAAGCTGGCTGGTATTTCTAGCTCTCAATGTGTAGCCTTAAACTTTAAACCTATGCACTGACATGTTTATACAAGAATACTGGCTTCCGACCATAGTTTCCACTTGGTGATCTATATTTCTCTGTGCTCTGTGCCAACAACTCTGAAGAGCCACATGCTAATCTGCCCTTACTGGGAATCTTTCATATGTACTTGAAACAAGTGCCTCTTTCATGGTTGGTGTTGTCTTGTCCTGCAGCCTTTATACCTATAATTAATGATGGTAAGGCCTGACCTGTATTGTCTTCCACATTTAAGCAATTTAAGTTGTTTAGTTGACCTTTAAATAACACATGTATGAGGCAAATCCTCCCTAACAGTTCAACTTTTTTGGACACTACCTGTGTCTCATACCTTAAGATTAGTGATAGACCATTCAGAAAAAAAGAGAGTTTATATTCTGAAGAGGAAACGGGCCAAACCAGGACTGTTTGTATGTGGCAAAAAAGTAAATTTTATTATATTCACTTGCTGGGAAGAAAACAAAAGTGTGGGTGGTGAGGGGCTGCATTTGTGTATGTTATCTGATATTAAAGCCTACACCGTATCTCTTCCTCAGGTGTTTATTGGTTCTCCTTATTTTCTTTCACCTCTATGATATATAGTTGCATTCATCAGCTGTCATATAATATTTCTATCTCATTTAAATGCATATAGCACATTGGTTAGAATAATATTTACTGATACTTGATTAGACCTTCAACCAGCCAGCATGCACAGTGTTTCTGCTTTCCATTCAAAGAATGGACTACCAGACAACCTGTATTTAATCCTCTTTATTCAGTTTGTATTAAACTCCACACCCACCTCCTTGGCAGAATAATCCAAAATGACTTTGGTATTTATTGCCAGTGTCTGAGCATGGACCCCTTTTGCAGTGACTCTTGGTGTGCAGTATTCACCTCTTAGACAGTCTGCTGTTATCCCAAGGGTAGCTCTGCTGAATGTGCAAAACAAACAAGATAAATGATCACCTCTGGGACTCCTGGTGTGGGTTTTGTATTGTTACTGATGCTCTATGCCAGCTTCAAAGGTGTCATCTGTACATTTCAAAAAGCAGGATTCCTTATTTTTGGCTTTTTTTTTATCAATAGTTGCTCTACTTTCCCCTTGCTTCTACTTATATATATATATATATATATATATATATATACACACTAGCAAAATACCCGTGCTTCGCAGCAGTGAAGTACTGCATTAAAATTTTTATTAAGAAGAAAATTAAACCTTTTTAAACTGAGGAAAATATGCCAATAATTATTTAAGGATCTCTTGTATACCACATTGTGAGTTCGGCCCTCCGGTTGTAATATGACCAAGCTGAGCTTACTCTTGAGCATGCAACGTACAGTTGGCCATGTGAACAGTAATCTTGTCTCAAATCTCACAGCTTGGATTGCTGCTGTCATAATCGGTTTGAGTTTAATGGTTTGTTTCAATTACGACAGTATTTGCAGGACTTGTGTTGAAGTGACATTCGGCATCTGTCAAGCGTTGTAAGCATACAACCAGTTTGATTGATAACTTCACATCCAGCTTTTGAGAGTTTAAACATTCATAAAGTGTCCACTACTGAAATCGTCACCTGTGAATCTAAGATGTTTAAGAGGCATTGGCGGTTGTCGAAAGGTGTAAAATATTTGGCCATTTCGGTACACTTGAAAGCGACAACCGAACAATTCAGCGGCAGCCATCAACTCACATGCAGAACCATAGGTGAAGGGCTTAAGCATTTCACTCTTCTAGTGCTCCTGTGTAGTATAATTATCTCCTGTACCGTCATCAGTC
>JANRMT010062793.1:31190421-31211887 GCA_026402145.1 Polypterus bichir lapradei
AACCTCGGATGTAGGCGATAGAGGCGAAGCCTCTACAATTACGCCACGGTGTGTGGCTTATTTATTTGAGAGTATGTAGATCGGGATATATATATATATATTCACAGCGGAGACGTAGTGTGTTAAAGAAGCTATGAAAAAGAAAAGGGAACATTTTAAAAATAACGTAACATGATTGTCAATATACAGTAATTGCTTTGTGAGTGTTGCTGTGATCAAGGATTCGATTATCATTATTTGTTTCAATCAGGGTCGTATTTGTACGATGTGTTGTGTTCAAGTTACATTCTGTGTTTGTCAGTCGTTGTAAAGATTAAATTCTGTAATTACAGCCACATTAGCTCCACAAATGAGACACACGGGTTTACCGGCAATGTCAGTAAACATATACTCAGCCTCCCATCGGTTTTTAAAGGCTTTATTTTCAGAATCAACTTTTCTCTTCGGCATCGTGTGGGCTAGCTTCGCAATAACTTGCAGCAACGCGGTAAGTGTTCGGCAAGACAGCTGAAGCGCTGCATTATGGGATCTGTAGTTTATTGTGTTACCAGCGCTTCATATACCCAGGCCATTAATAACAATAATACAGTATATAAAATGATCTCGCGGGCCGGATATAATTACACGCCGGGCCGGATGTGGCCCGTGGGCCTTGAGTTTGACTCATATGGACTAAATAGAACTTGAAAAGAAATATTTTTTGGAATGTGATCGCGCAAGTCAGTACATCGAGCCCGCGTGCTATTGTGGTTTTGCTTGTGTGCTTCAGTAAGTTACCGTCCCCTCGCTCTTACTTTTTTACCGTTCATCTAATGAATACACTGAGTATGGCTTTACCAAAACAATCATTGATCGCGAATAAAGTATCCATTATTCATGAAGCTTCAATAGGTGAATAGGTGATCTGTCTTTCTGCGTTAACCGCATGCGTTTTCATACGTCTCAAACTAAGGTGATGCGAGGTTAAAATAAATCGAGAAGCGCGCGTACATACTTAGTGCATCCCCTCTCGGGAATCGAACCTCGGACGTGGGCGCTACAGGCGAACGCTTTACTATCGCGCCACTGCGTGTGGTTTATCTATTTGAGCGTAGCAGTGTAATTCGGTTTTTGTTCAGCACTCTTTGGAACTGTTACTTTTTGTCTGCGCACTGCGTCAGTTCACGTGAGCCGCTGAATATGGTTTTATATGTCACTCGCTCGCTTCTAATTGTTTCGCTGCCTTCTTAATTATATAATGCATGTTTTCTAAAGCGCGTTTTGTAGCTCTTCCTGGCTTTCTACGTAATGCGTGATTACGTGAGAGGCGTGATGATGTCATACGAAACTCCGCCCCTCCAGCTGAACTCCATTACAGTAAATGGAGAAAAACAACTTCCAGTTATGACCATTACGCGTAGAATTTCGAAATGAAACCTGTCCAACTTTTGTAAGGAAGCTGTAAGGAATGAGCCTGTCAAATTTCAGCCTTCTACCTACACGGGAAGTTGGAGAATTAGTGATGAGTCAGTCAGTCAGTCAGTCAGTCAGTGAGTGAGGGCTTTGCCGTTTATTAGTATAGATTATGTTTACATTTTTGAAGTGGTAATGACGTGTGCTCAGGTATATAAAAAGGTGAAACTGCATTCTTCAAATGAATGTGACGCTTAAAAACGCACGCCTTCACAAAAAATAGATTCTTTGTGCGCAAAAAGAGTAGTCATCAAAGATAAAGCAGAATGGGGTAGAACTCACACAAAAAATAGCCCAGACAAAATTACTTGTGTTTGCTCAAGCATTTTAAATGCAATAATAAAAACAAAAAATTGGGAGTGTGCTGCCCTTGACTTTCTCGTATACCGAAATAGAGGAAAAGGTCATCAGAACCACTTCTAGTTCTGCAATATTTCTCAAATATCATATCTGTGTTTCTCATCATAACTAATTGATAATACTGATACACAATCATTTATCTCTACTTATAATCAAAGTTTATGTTAAAATATTTTCGCACTTAGGGAGGTCAAACGGTGGTGGAATTTTTTTCATGATTACATACGCACTACCTAGATTATGTGCAAAGTAAAAAGATCTATAGTCACCTGAAAACATATACTACTAACACTTCTAATATTTAGAAGGTATAAACTGCATTTAGCAACATTACTTATGACAATGATGGTAAAATGATGGAAATGTATTACCAGGAACACATTGGATGTAGCAGCTTATTGTTCCCATTACATCTTTATATTTACATGGCATGTTCAATGTTTGCACATTATTGTTAAACTGATGATGTATAAATTAATAATAGTTATTGAAAGAATATGCATTATATTGAATATAGTTTTTAATATCGTGTACACATTTATATTTCTATTAATTTAGATGGTGGCTTAGATAAAATGCTACTTCCGGTTGAATGATTATTCTTAAATTTCATATCTGTTTGCTTTTTATCATTATAAATATATATACAAAATTTGAATCCACTCTCTGTAATTATAATCTTAATTTACTTGAAAATTTGTGACAGTATTCAGTTAAAGTACCACTTCCAGTTGCCAGAAATGGCAAGTTATGTTTACACACACAGACAAAAAAAAATGGCATTTTGGGACCCCAGAAGGTCTAAAACGTCAAGATTCATCAATCTCGGTTGAATTTTTTCACGATTTCTATACTATGTATATGAGGAAGTGAAACCCCATCATCTTCAGAGCCATTCTTGCAGGTTTTGTTGCTGTATTTAAATACGGTATTGTTTTTAAATGAATCTGAAATATTCTTCACAAAGTAGTAAAACCTGATAAGGTAAGCTATCCTTTGGAAACATTAAGAACTGATAATATGACAACTTTGTCATTTTTCAACTTTTTTTTTTTTGTTCAGTGATGGGATTTTATTTATATCTAAGGTTGCTGCATTCTTAGTCATCATATTTAAATGACTATTTGTCCCCATTGCTTTTTTGTTAATACAAATCAAAAGGAAAAGGTTTCAGTAGTAAAAAAAAAGTAACGTGTATTTTATTAAGTTAAAATTATTAATTATAGAAAGTACCAATTCTAAGTCAGTAAACTTCTAATACTCAGTAGCACAGTGGTGTTCACAGTAATGTATAAGAAAAATGTCTCATTTAAACATCGTTTAGGATTAACCCTGCTGTGCTTCTTTTCTTAAAAGCTCATTGAAATGAGAGCTTGCGTACTGAGTACTGCTGTTAATCCAGCAGCACAAATGATTTAAAAAAAAAAAAAGGAAAAAGCCCATTGTGATTTTTATTTTTACATAATACAAAATGTTGCAATTGAGAATAAGCCAGTAAAATATAAACATTCTTTATTAAAAACTGGCAAGTATGACCTGGGACTTGCACTGATTTTTGCCAACATTAAATGCATTAAAAGTCCATTTGACTTTAAGGACCCTGTAGGGCAATCCATTCCTTAAAATCTTAAGTGTGGGAACTTTGATCCTTTGTAAAAAATATTTTTAAAGGACAGCACTAATACCTTGGCATTTCCTGACAACTATAGATTTGCCAAAACAACTTTCTGTACAATTCTTTGAAGTCATGTGTTACAAAGTCGGCAAATGCCAGACCATTGCACAGCTTGCTTTTCTTTGATTCTGGCATGCTTCTGTATAGTGCTGGCAAGGCAGAGAATCTTGTGAAGACATCGATATGGTGGCAGGTTGGCAGTGTATCACTGTGGTTTTCTGGTGGTCATGCAATCCATGTAAAATTTAGCTTATCCAAAGTTCTCAGTCATTCTAGATAATATTATTTTAGCTTCCTAAGCATCATACCCACTTGTATGCAAATAAAGGCAATGCAAAGCTGTAGGGCTGCAACTAATGATTATTTTGGTAGTTGACTAATTGTTCAATTTTTTTTCCCCCAATTAGTCACGATTATTTCATGCCTGACTATTTTGATGCCTGCGACCTGTGGTTGCACATCCTTTTCTGGGCTCCAGTGCATGTCTTACCTCATCTGCTCAAGTCTGTCCACCTGTGAATGTCACCCTGATGTCTCTGCATTAACGTGATTAAAATTAATAATAATCAAACTAAAATAACAACCAGTAAAACATACAGTATGAATTTGGAAATAATCAGATGTTTTATATTAGTGTGACCATCACAATAAAAAAGAATTACATTAAACAATACAAACTAAAGTGCACATAGTCTTTCAACAAAAAAAAGTGCATTTAACTTAACCAAAAATGGCCACTGGTGTGTCTTAAAGTCCAAAAGTTTAAATAAAACAATACAAATAAAATAATGTACAGTTTATAAAAGATTCAGTGCATATATTCCTGATTGCAGTGCAGGAACATGAGCATTTCGACATGCTCTGGTGTGTGGCTGGCTCTCTTCTTTGAGACAATGTTCCCAGCTGCTGTGAAGAGACACTCTGAGGGAGTAGAGGTAGCAGGAATACACAAGAATGATTTTGCAGACAGAGAAAGATGTTTTAATCATCACACTCTGAAGGAAAAGTGTTGTAGTTTATCACGTCATGTACTATATTATGCCAAAATACAAAAATAACGGACTAAAATATGTAACAAGCTAATTACTGATATACTCCAAAACACAAGTTACCTAACGTTAGTTAGGGATGGTTTACTATTCATATGAACTCAAATATTATACGAAAAAAGAAGAAAAAAACTAGGACGGCTCAGCTACTCCTATTCACTCGTTTACTATAGCGCCAAACATGTTAGCAAACATAACTGAAGTTCTATTCACTTAACCCTTAAACTGCCACAACCAGCTAGAGTCGGTTTCCAGTGCAATTTGGAAGCACCGTGAAGCCGAGTATATGTGGCGACGTACATTCATTGAACTCTGCAACCGGCCAAAGTTGTTTCACAGTGCAATTTGCCAGCACGCCGGATCTGATCAGTCAGTGCTGTACATTCGTTGAGCAGCCAGCTTATAAGCACTGCAGGCCTCGGCAGAACTGCAGCACCACTGTCTCTGGGATTGCGCCGCTGCACTAGATGAGCTTGCAATCATCAGCGTTTACCTCTGTGTGTTTGCGTGCAGCCAGTTCAAGCGCAGTTGGCTCAGTGATTTACTGAATTTCACAAATGGTTTCAGTTGCACCTTGAACATATCTTAATAGATTGTTGCAGTACCTTTTTTTTTTTTTTTATAGTTTTTACAGTTCATTTGCAGTGTGTAAAATGATCAGTGTTGCAGTAATTGTGATGCTGTTTGCATGAAAAAAAATACACATTCCATTAAAATTTCACTTTTTCTTTGTGAATTATGACGTTTACCTAAGAAGTGAAGCTAAAAAGTATTTGGCATCCAGGATTGCATGAACCCCCAAGTATGTGTCGGTTTAAGGGTTAACTATCATTGTCGAAACCTTGATATATACATTATAGTACAAACATCAACGTTAACATGTGAGACTAACTTTACTGCTAAAACTTGCCTCTCAAGAGACAGCGGTATCACAGCTCCAGGATGCTTTCGTTTTAGATGCTTATGCATCATGGTGGTGCTACCGTGAAAAGAAAGCTCCGCTTGGCATAATCAGCATTCATCTTTTTTTTTTCTTTTTAGGTGAAGTGCTCCCACACTTTAGAGAGTTTCTGTCTCCTTCCTCCACCTCTATCCGACTCGCCATTGCAACCCCGTTTATTTTCCTCCACATTCTTCTTCTCCTCAGATGTTGTTCTTCTTTGGTAGGAGTGTGTGCAGTCTTGACAAACAATAACAAACTGCCCCCAGACATTCATGTAGTGCATAGCAGTTGCAAAAACCAATGTGGTTCTTTGTGACTGGAGCCTCAATTGAAGGTTCTGTTCATGACGCGTCGACAATAAAAAAAAAAAAAATTCTGCGTTGATGATTTCTTGTAGTCGACGTCGTCGATTACGTCAACTAATCGTTGCAGACCTACAAATCTTTTAAGTGGCCGACTACATAAAATACCAGTGCATTGATGCTATGAAATGATTTGCACGTCCTTTTAAATGACGCTGACATGTATGGCCAGTTGTACTATGCGATCAGCCATGCTGATGAGGGGCAAACTCCTCAGCAGGAGTGCCGGAGTCTGCAGTTAGCTTTTTGGTTGCTAGATGTGTACCGCACGTTCTTGTATATAATTAATTTTTCGCTTGCTGCCAAATTTGCTTCATAGGGATGCTCTGATTAATCAGCCGCTGACCTAAATTGACTGATTTTCACTAAAAAGACTTGACCGGTAAATTGGCCGACCACAAAATCCAATCTTTTCAGCCCATGCTTTTCTAAACTTTATGGTAATTCTAATTACAATGCTGCTTTACGTAAAGGCGGATAGGCAAGGTTTGTTTTATCAGAGAGCTTAGCTTTTACATTCAAGAAAGGAGAAAACAGAATTGGAGTTGTCACCCTGTGCTTTTAGACAAACGGCAAGAAAAACTACTTTAATGAAATCAAACCTTTTTTTATTTTGTCCTTTTAGAGTAAAATTGACACCGTTTCATTTTGGACAGCAAACTTGTTTTAAGTGCGTTAGATTATAGTTTTAATTGTAAAAAGAAAAGATAAAGAATTTGAAATTGCTGATTAGTAAATAATAGGCTTGTTAGCTTAACAGCAAATTTTAACTTTTCCTTATAAACCTGTTAAGTATGTTAGTCTTGTCGTCTTGATTAAACAACTTATAAACATTTGATACTTTTTGTGGGGTTTTTTTATATAAAGATTTGTACTGTGTTTTACTTCTTGCTGTATGTCACACAGCATACGTTTTAAGAAACAGGTACCACATAATTAAAATGGTAATCCATATTTTATAACATCTGAAAAATTATGAATGTCTAGCTGATGCACTGTAAATTCCGTTATAAATACAGTAAATGTATATTTTAACAGCAAGAAAATCTGGAGTGCACTTAATGATTAAAACTTAGAAGTACATGTTTCTTTACATTTAATCAGTATTTAATTGCTGATATTAAGTAATTAATATACTGTATGAGAATATATATATTTTTCCTTTGATAGAGAAATGTTGAAAATTACTTAAGCCTTGTTTCAGATAGGTACGTTACAGAAAAAAATAAACAATATAACAGCTTGTAATTATAAAAAAGGATTTTACTTTTTTATGCCATATGTATTATAGGTACATATTTTCATACATATTTTACTTAAAGTATGTATTTTAAGGAAATCTTTAGCATTTTTATGGCCACTGAACAATAAGCCTAAATAATTTAATTTTGTTCATAAAAACAAAACAAAGTTAACACGTCTATAGTTTAATTATGAAAATACTAAAGGTAACATTTTAATATAGAACATAAGGCTTCTATGCATCTGATTATACAGGAGCTTAGTATAAAACATTTCTCAAAGGGGGGGGGACCTGAACTGGTGTCAGAATCGGCCTTAAAAAACCTGATCTGAGTGCTTTAGCACATCTTTAAGGTTTCAGTTCCCTTCTGTTATTCATTAAATGCCATTAGACATGAAGACACAGTGTGCTCTTATATACTGATATAAAACTCAAAGAAATTCCGTACAAGACAAAAAGCTGATACACAGAGAAACATCATACCACTCCATTTTTATATAATTTGTTTCTGTGTATAATTACAAGTGCAGATTCCACCAGCTCGATTCTGAGATGAATTGCTGTCCCAGCAAATGACTGAGAAAACATCTGAAAAAGGCTGCATCTTTTGAGATGAAACATCTACTCCAAGGCAGACCAAGTGCCATCACATCTTCTAGTAATATCAATTTGTACTTTTTCTAAACATGCATCTTTCGTGTGAGTGGTGTATAAAGGGGAAAGTCACACATAAAAATAAAGGTTTTCATTTAAATTTCTACATTTTATATTTTTAAACATAGTTTAGGTGATCTTACAAGTTTCTGCTTTACTTTGAATTTCTCCCTTTTTTATGATCCTGCTGTGCCTCACTTGTAGATTGGGAAACGTTGCAAATAATTACTCAGTAAAACAAAGTTCAATAAAAATATTAGAGTACAAATGAATAAGAAATGCAGTCAAGTAAAAGGAAAAAAAACATGGTCTCATCAGATGCAATTTCATCTCCTGTATTAAGTAAATCACTGTAAAACTGTTTAAATCTGGCGTTGATTAATTTAGAATTATTAGTTAGCACACCTTCTAAATTAGTTTTAATGGATATTTTTGCCAAGGATTTGTGCCTGCAGTGAGTCTGTGGTAAATGTTTATCAGATCAGCTGCTGTTAGGTAATAGTAGGCTCCTGTTTGATGACCTGGAAGTTCTGATCTTCAATAGCTGGCCTCAATACATTACTGCAACCAGCTAGTTTGGATTCCTCAAGTCCACCAGGTGCGTCTCCATTTGTAGATAGTCTCCATAGCTCCATTGGAGGCAAAATCAACCATATAATCTTAGCAGATCTCTTAATGGCGAACCATTACAAAAGTGGAATCCGCCACTGATGGACTTTTAGCATTATACTATGAAATCCACTAATTTTTGATAGTTTGGAACAAACCATTTTATTAGACTTTAAGCTTGTATGAAAACACCATAGGTTGTATTCCTCAGTTCTAGGAAAAAAAATCATAGAGTATTACTAGTGCATGGTCAGAGGGAGAGGTGAGTTGACACAGATCAGCCATCCTTTTAAATTCTTAATCTAAATAAAAGCCCAAATTGTGTCTAAGATGGGTTAAGAAGTCTAAAACTATCCATTAAACAAAGCATAGCACAATCCGTTAGCTTCATGCAAACCAAGATCTACAACATTAATCTGAACGTGCTGATGTGCAAGTATAAAAACACCATATTAATGGGTTACAGCAGAAAATGCCACCACTTTAAACTGTCTTGATGATGTTCTTTGCATATTTCTACATTTCTGTTACATGCATGACATACAAGTTTCAGGTGGTGCATAAAATTTGAGATGCGGGTTCATTTTTTGAAGTGCCTGCAGCACTTTCGCATTCCAATTTATGATTTGTGTACATCAACCTTATGTATGTTAATACTAGAATTCAGAAATGTTGAAATGATGGGAAAAGGTTAAAATGTTGGGTTAGAAAGCAAGCAAACAAAGTTTGAGCGAAAAGCGAAAAAAAGGCCATCTTGCCCCGTAGGTCACATGATCAGGGTTAAAGAATGTTTGCCGAAGTCTGAAAAATCCACATGACTTCAAAACATATGGTATGGTCTGACGATAACCACTCAAATCTCGCCACCATTAAAAAGCTCCCTTAGTGATCCATCATGCCTTTGTGAGATTATGCATGTTTCTTATTACATCTAGGTAGTATAGAAAAGTGCATATAGGCAGCTTCACTTGGAAACGGTTAAGGCTTTGGGCATTCCTCATGAACTAGTACTATTATTACCACGTACAATGAGGAAATGTTGAGGATTTTTTAAATATTCTGAAACGATGACCCAGATTGATAAGTTCCATGTTGTTCAAAAGAATTCAAATATGCATTCTGCACATTTAAGGAAGGCAGAGTAGAAAATGACAAGTAATGAGCAATGCAGTTCAGCCACATTTGTCCAACAGAAATAACACACTTTACTATTGCGTTTTTTTTTTTTAATATGGTTCAATGATTAAGGACCCTAAAGCAATTCTAATGTATTAAATTGTAAGAAATGGCCAAAATTTCCTTAGTCTGTGCCGGATGTGCCCAGAGCTTTGAGTGCATCAGCTCAGTTAATGAGGCAATGCTAACAGCCTTAATTTTCAGATAAATATCACATTTATCATAATTAGAATGAGTGCAATTTTGACACTAGAGTATGTTGTATTGAGCCAACTGGTAGAATTGGAGCCAGTGAAAGCTGCTATAGAAGCCAAGGCTGACTGATTAACTAATCACATTTTTACTGGCATTTTCTGGGGATGCTTCTTTTTCTCTGTACATCTTCAATAACTTTTTGTAGTAACAACTATCCTAAATGAGGAAAAAAATGTGTTTTTTTTTTTTTTTGGTGGTGGTTATTGTTAAACCAAATGGTACTCAAGTTGCCTTTATTGTAGTGTCCAACATAGAGCTGTAGGTTTACAGACACTGAGAATGGCATATATAAAAATGCCCCCCAAAAGTGTTAGCATTTCCTCAGAAATACCCATTTAATATGCCAGTTAAAAGTTCCCACTACTTGTACTTCAATCCATTATCCAACCCACTATATCCTAACGACAGGGTCACAGGGGTCTGCCAGAGCCAATCCCAGCCAACACAAAGTGCAAGGCAGGAAACAAACCCCGGGCAGTGCACCAGCCCACTGCAGGGTGCCTACTTGTACTTGAGGATCCTTATTCCTAATGGCTTTCTGTTGACTGAGTCATGAACACTGGCTTTCGCTGAGGAGAGATGCCTGCATATCTCATAGAGAAATCTGTGGTTCTTAATGGAAACTTTAATACTTTCCTTAAAAAAAAAAAAAAAAAAAAAAAGTGTTAAGAGGATTTTCACTGCTAAAATGGTAGACTACTTGACCCGACATTTATCTGTTTGTGTGGTTTGGTTGCAGAGCTTAAGTAATATTGTAACTCTTACCAGAATAACAGGCACCATTTTTTTTTTTCTTTTTTTGCCAAGGCATGCTGTCGCAGTGTTTAGCACTAGAACCTCTCAGCTTCAGGTCTGTGGT
Source organism: Polypterus bichir lapradei (assembly GCA_026402145.1). Lineage (NCBI taxonomy): Eukaryota > Metazoa > Chordata > Cladistia > Polypteriformes > Polypteridae > Polypterus > Polypterus bichir. Next base: position 31,201,059 of record JANRMT010062793.1, read on the forward strand.
TCAGTGTTCACATCAAGCCTGCACACTTTCTCCACATCTGTAATGGTACTGGGTGAGGTATTCTGGTTCCCAACAAATGTAAAGTCAAGGCAGGTTAACTGCTAGTTCTTAACTGATCCAGTGCAGTTCAGTTTGTGCACCCTTTGATGGTCTTTCCCAGCATCCATCACCATTGTAACAGAATCTAGATCTACTTCTTCATGACCATCCAATGAAAAACAAGGTCCAGAAAAACAGATGAGTGAATTGAACCACATTTTGATTATACTTTATTTTCTGGAGTATATTGGTTTCCTTTTTTGCCTTACATGTCTAAGAGATTAGGTTCTAATCCCAACCTGTTCACAATCTGATATTCTTCCAAAGTTTTGCATAGATTTTTCCTCTGGCTACTCTGATTATCCTCTCGATACACCAATATCTGTAACCGTGTAGTGAGTTTCAGTTGAGCTGCTGTGTGAGAATATCTGATGATTAACTGGCATGCCAAGTGGTTTTGGTTCTTGCCTCATGCCTAGTTACTGACTTTAGGCTCCACTCTGCAATGATCTTAAACTAGATTAAGAAGATGAGAATACAACAATTTTTTTGCATGTTATTTCAACATAAACGTATATCATGCTTTCTTAATAGGTTTAGCAATAATAAATGATTACTAAATATGTACAGTAATTGGTTTTGGAAATACACGTTTTAGAATGATGCTAAGACCTGGATAAAATTATTAGGCAGCAAATGACTAGTCAGTTTTTGAAGGTAATGTGTTGGAAGCAGCAGAAATGGGGAAGCAAAAGGATCTGAGTGATTTCAACAAGGGACAAATTGTGATGGCTAGATGACTGGGTCACAGCATCTTTAAAACAGCAGGTCCTGTGGGATGTTCCCAATATGCAGTGGTTAGTACCTACCAAAAGTGATCCAAGGAACTGGTGACAAGATCATGGTTCCCAAGGGTCACTGATATGTATGGTGAGCAAAGACTAGCCATTCTTGTCCGATCTCACAGAAGAACTACTGCAGCACACATTTCTGAAAAAAACAAATGCTAGTAATAGGGGAAAGGTGACAGAACACACAGTGTATCGCAGCTTGCTGAGTAGCTCCAGACCAGTCAGAGTGCCCATGTGGACCCCATTGTGACGATGCAGCTTCTACTCCATGCTCACATCTAGTGCAAAGTGCTTTTATTTAAAAAACAAAACCAAAAACAGTGTCCAAATAAGTGCAGTGTCTCAAATTGTTCTTAAATAAATAATCCATTAAAACAGGTGAACTGTGGAGGTTAAAATCCAATAAATACATCCTTTTAAAACTAAGTTAAAATGACAATGGCTAGAAGCAGTCTTGCCTTAAAACTCCGGTGCTTTCTTCTTTCTAGTGGCGGCTCCCCTGCTTCTTCCTTACGGGCCCCGCAACAGGAGAGTTGTCCCACCATCAAATGCAGCTCCCTCCTCTTCTGGTCCGGTATCCTTCCAATCTGCGGCTATGTAAGGCTCCAGCTGGACCGAGACTTGGGTTCCGTCCCCAGCAGCCAAGGAGCTCACGCTGGGGCTCAACACGCCCAAAGCCTCCTTGACTGCCGCTCCCTTCAACGGCAAGACATCTCCTCTGCCAGAGACTCCAGCTCCTCAAAATTGCTCAGCTGAAGCGACAAAATATAAATCTGTATCAGTAACTTGAAATGCTCCTAAAACCATGGAAAAGGGATAAAATTAATGATCTGGTTTAGCATTATCCTGTGAATTGTACTAGATGTGCAAGCAAATATTAATTAACAAAGCATATTTTATGATTAATTTATGTGAAAGCTTGAGTGTCTTGGTGTTTTTCAACTATGAAAGAGTTTTTCCACTGTTTGAGAGAATGAACAATGTGTGTGGGTGTTCTGCTCACAGCTTAAATTTAGAATATTAAAACTCTCCTTGCAAAAGCATCCAGAGTCTCAAAGGAAATTCTGATTGAAGGCAAGTGTATGAAACAAAGGGTGTGCTTTATTTTTTTAAAAATTGTATCATTTTCCAGTCTGCCATATGGAGTCCATCACCCCTTTGTTTTGGTCCTAGAACAACTGATCAAAGACATTACAGGAATGGTCTTTTATACAGTATGAGCCGATGCAGGAGAAATGTAGAAAACCATCAAAAGTTGCTCACATCTTGAAAAGCACATTCTTAAATGAACCTCTCCCTCCAAAGAGGTTTGAGCCAGTCTACACTGCTGATTGTAAATGGATGTAATTATTTTAATTTTAAGTAGTGGCTACCCAATAACATTTTTTGATTCATGCAGTATTTGTCTCCTTTTTTTTTTCTCTCTTCCAAAGGCCAAAAAGTGAAAAAGTACTTCAGGTAGTCTGGATTTTCTACATCATATGAAGTGAATACAAAATGAAATTTAGACATAATTCAGTTATTCGTATGTGCCAAAACAAACACTTTTATAGTGATAGCATCCTCACCCTGCAAATGTTAGTAACATTATCTCTCCTAATTCATTTTAATCAACATTGTTTGCCTCTGGGCATGTTAGCTTTGTCATTATATCCTGAAGAACAGTAACTAGACGCTGAAACTTTATGATCAAAGAAATAATTGTTGCGCAATAAAAATTGCAATCAATAAATATATAATTTTGAATGTGTTTAATTCTATAATGAGTTACTTATTTATAAAAGGTTTAGCATTATTATTTATATTACCACTATTAGGAATTTGTAAGATCAAAAAAAAATGAAGATATGCAAGCAGATAAACAGTTTTTTTTTCCCAAAAAATTTTTGCTTCCTAATTTTATTTTATTTTTTTTAAGTTGAACACAAATATAATTTCAGATTGACTGTATCACACTGTAAGGAGGACAAACATGAAATTACCTTTTATTGAATTTAGTGTTTCATTTTTTTTAATGGTGCTGACCCAACAGATTAGTTCAGTTGAGCTAAAAATGTTTTCCTACTGATTTGTATTTGGCTTCTGCTGCTTCTCATTTCAATGCCTAACAATAGTCGGCCAGAATTGATGCATTCCACTTGCCTTGGTACTGCTCTTCTGCCGCTGAAGTGTCCTGGTGATCACCTACTGCAACAAGATTATCAGGAAAGAAGTTCAAGAGTGAATGGGGGAAAAAAGGGTTTTTGGTGACATGTTGTACTTCATGTTTTGTATGCTTGAAGCATGTTGTCAGCCAGGTGAGTGTAGTTAGGTGCTTTGTAGTTGCTAAGAAAATTCTCAACATTCTTTGATTGTCTTCCATATGATTTCCTCCAGCCCTGGCGGCAGATCTGTAAACCACTTGTCACTGATGACATGTCTGATTTATGGAGCAACAAAAATGCCTTCTTTAGTCTTGGCAGTTATGGCAGAAATATCTGTTTCAAACCTAGAAGTCCTTCACCTTCCTTGACTGTCACCTTCACAAAATGTTTCTTCAGTTTTAAGTTTTATGACTCTTTAGCACAGCTGTCCCATTTGCAAATTAAACCACAGTACTTGTTATATTTGAGCTACATCCCTAGTAGCAGTGTCAGTACTTGCAGTTTGCCGCAGATGTGGTGTAGTCATTGTAGTTGTTGTACTGTATATGTATAATATGAGAGAAGGTCACAAAAATAAGTGATTGCAATAAAATTTTACAGGATAGGAAAATTTTAAAGGAGATTTTTGTGATAAGTAGGCCATAATCCATAAGATCCACGCAAAGTGTTCAGGAAAGAAAATCTGTTTTCCATTATAATTTGCTTTATAAAATATTTTGACCATTTTTAAAGGAGACGTCTAAAATGAACGCTGATTGGTCTGTTCACTTTAGGTACAATAAAAATGGTTTTGACCTGAACCGAAACTTTCCAGATGCCTTTATAAAGAATACTTCCCCCATCCAACCAGAAACCCAAGCAGTGATGGACTGGATTAACAACGAAACCTTTGTCCTATCTGCAAATCTTCATGGTGGCGCTGTGGTGGCCAGCTATCCTTATGACAACAGTGATGGAGGTAGAATACACAAATGCTATCTTGAACTTTATTTGTGTGTATATATATTGATACATGTTTCTTCCTGTGGCTGCAACTTTATTTTGCTTATATCCTTGCACATCTGAGTATATTATTTTCCTTCCAAGATTTGCTGACCAAGGCTTATCTTGTTCATAATGGCATGTGGCTTACTGTTTTCTTCCATTGCTCTACCCTGATATGCTCACAACAGATCAACCAGTTGTTTTATTCATAACACATTACTCAAATCTGACTTTGTACTCTTTAGTGTTTCATGCTTTACTGTTTTTGGCTGTGTTTTCGGCGTTACCTTCTCTTTTATTCTTCCTGGCTTTAGTGTTTCCATTATTTACTTTTCAGCTGTTCACCTCTTACCATTACTCAGAACCTTATTACAAAATTATTCTTACAAGTTAAATATTTTGTGTAAGAACAAGAATTTGTACTTTTGCCCTTTTTAGGGTGATGGGAAGAATCTTTACAATTTTGCTTTTTGTATGACCATTATGTTAAGTGTGTAATTGCAACACTAATCAATCTGTATATTTCTGCATTCATTGATCAGTTTTCCTTTTTAATAGGGAGTACGGGTGTCAGTGATTACAGCATATCCCCTGACAATGATGTCTTCATACATCTTGCTAAAACCTACTCTTTCAACCATACTGTTATGTACAAAGGTGATGTTTGTGATTCCACACAGACTTTCCCTGATGGAATTACCAATGGGTACAACTGGTACCCCGTGGAAGGTAAGCTTTCAGAAATAATTTTTGCTGCTTTTACAAAAGTTGAAATTCTAATTACTGACCCTAAGGCTCAGGAAAGACTTGCCAGTCACATTATAGGATGGAGAGCAGGTCAGTGGTTTCTCTAGGAGCCCTTATTAAACTTATTTATGCATATGTAATTGTGGATCAACCTGGATGATATGAACTTAACATACTGACAAGGGTGCATTTTCCAAAAATATCATAGAACATTGTAAACTCCATCTTAAGATCGATCTTTGACTGTTTCTCACAGCCCATCATAACAAAAGCAGAATGCTAAATCCTTTGTAATCTATGCTATGTCCTCCCATGTTAATTGCCAAGTAGTGACATAGATTTCAATACATTTCACATTAGACATTTAGAATATAGTATTAAGATATACATTTAAAATCTCTTTTAAGATGAACAACATTAACTCATTTCTAGGATTTTATTGTATAATTAATACATTAAGATACTTGAAGTAATCGATTTAAATTTATTTACACAAATACTAAGTTATACATTTGTAAATTATGTTCTTTAAATGCTTTTAAAAAAAAAAAAAAAATCAGTGTTCTTGGGTTTCAGCTATCTTTATTTTGATGGAGACCTTTTCTAAATTGCAATTGGATTTGGGGAGAATGGCAAGCTAGAACAGGGAAGGACAAGAATTACAGGCTTATATGCTTAGGGAGAGACCGTACAGCTACAATGAAGAAAACCTGCCCAGAAGAATGTCCGTTGAATTCTGTGCCCGAGCCTCTAACCACCTGAGTTTGTAACCACTAAGGACTTTTCACATACCCTTAATGGCTCATCTGAGCTAACTCAGTGTGTCAAAAGGCTAAAAATAAAGTTTGTCGGTGAATGACTACTTTTTTAATAGAGGCTACCTGGATGCATATCCATTGTCATGTGTAACGAGCTCTCAGATGGCAGTCAAAGAAAAATATGGTGCAGCACATCAACAAACCTGCAGCCTGATGGAATGCAAGGTAAGATGTAGGCATAGCTATATGGAAAATGTGCTTCTGCAGCCTTCATAAATTTCATTTGGCAACAGATTAAATAATATGAATGGATAAATAACAGATATGAAATATATACAAAAACAATTGTACAAATTGTTAGACTATCCAGGTAGTAATCTGTGTGTCTGAAAGAGTTAATTGGCGGTGTGCTCTTTATAATCTTCATCTCATTACACTCTTAATTTTTTCACTGTTGAAAAGGCTATCACCTGTCTTAGTAAATAGCGACACTGTATATTCTAAGAATAAACTCTTCTTTATGAGAGTGTAGTTTTGTTTTATAATGAATGCCTGTCATTTCTTTTGCATTTGTCTTAGAAACACACATCCAATTCTGTGCTGATTTCTATTAAATTATAAGTATATATTTATGTCCTATTACTTTTCATAACTTGGTTTCATCCCAATCAACGACTAAAAGCGTCAACCCAAAATAAAAGTAATGCCTGTAGATCAACTTTTTTTGTAGGCGACTTTGAGAGCAGGATTAACAAAGTAGTACTTTATATTTGCTCATAAAGTGGCCAATTAGGATGGGTTTTGAGACCCGCTCAAAGAATTCACTATGTTGTGCATGTGCCTCATAAAGTTGCTTCTTAATTGCTAAGATTTAGAGCTTTTTAGGAACACATCCCAGAATATAATGAAGGTCCACCTCAAAGCTTAATTGAACTGGAAGTTGGGAGAAGAATATGGATAAGGACTGAAGTGACAGGATAAAGAGAAGTGTAAATCAATGAGACTAGTGTTGAAAAATGCATAAAGAACATCCAAGAAAAACTGGCTACAATGATAGATGGGGTGAAAAGTCCTAAGCTTCTATCACTTTGTTTATATGAATTTTTATTTTTTCCTCCAGTAAGTTTCACTGCAAATGTGCAAATACCCTAAACTCAAGCCTACTGCAAACATGTTTTAATCACTTTATGTTGTCAATACTATAGCTCTCCAACTATCCATCCATTATCCAACCCGCTATATCCTAAGTACAGGGTCACGGGGGGTCTGCTGGAGCCAATCCCAGCCAACACAGGGTGCAAGGCAGGAAACAAATTCCAGGCAGGGCACCAGCCCACCGCAGGGTGCCTACTTATACTTGAGGATTCTTATTCCTAATGACTTTCTGTTGACTGAGTCATGAAAACTGGCTTTTGCTGAGGAGAGATGCCTGCATATCTCCTAGGGCAGGGGTTCTCAAACTCGGTCCTGGGGGCCCACTGTGGCTGCAGGTTTTTGTTCCAACCAGATTCCTAATCAGTGACAACACCTGATGGCACTGATCTCTTTTAATTAGCTGGTTTTATTTATATTTTATTCTACATTCAGAAAAGCACAGCAGCATGATTTTTACATTTATAAGAAACATTTCTTATAAATATTTCTGTCTTTGCTATGAATTTAAATGCTTAACTCTCTTTTATTATATCTCACCCTTTCTCTGTGCAGTTTGCTCCCTTCATTGAATCTTAATAATGACAATTAAAAACAAGCAGAGCAGAAACCCAAGCAAACAACACTCGATCATGAAAGGCTGCAACTAATTTTGCGTCAGCCCCACAAAGTAGTAAATAACGGATTCATTAAACAATAAGAACACCTAGAATGACAATCAAGATGAAAAAACTGTTAAAAAGAAACAAATACATATAACTTCTTAGTACATTTTACTACTTTTTTTTTTTTTTTTTTTACCAATCTTAGTTTTCTAATTTGTATATTTTTCCCCAAAACAGGGAATCTGGGAAACAACAGTTCACTTAATTAGCCCAGGAGTCCAATTAAAAACAGAGGCTGGTTGGAACAAAAACCTGCAGCCACAGTGGTCCCCCAGGACCGAGTTTGAGAACCGCTCTCCTAAAAGATTTCCTGACGTTTTAAACAAGAATAAAAAATAAACTGTGCAGGAAGCAACAAATTGTATATTTGATTATTTCTGGGTTAATATTGCATGCAGCACGTTTAGACCTGGCCCATTTTCTTTAGACGTTTGTACAGTCAACAGCAATCTTAGCTCGGTTTTGTTTTCTCTTGACACCTAAGGATGACGGATATGTATATAATGGTATGCATTTTTTTGTTATTTCAGGGGGCATGCAAGATTATAACTATGTCTGGGGGCAATGTTTTGAACTGACTTTGGAGTTGTCCTGCTGTAAATACCCACCTTCCAGTCAGCTTGAAATGTTTTGGCAAGAAAACAAGAATGCTTTGCTGGCATACATGCAGCAAGTCCACCTGGGTGAGCATTTGTGTTTAAACACTGGACCTGTGACTGATCAATGGCTTTTTAAATGACCATTTGAGGTTTTACAGTAAATGTATTGCATGCACTAAATCAGCAGGCGTAGGTCTGTTTTTTAAGGAGATGGTACATCCATAAATTTATACAGCGTCAAGCTTCTGTGTTGATGTAAAACCAGGTCAGCTACTTCAAGGTAAATTTGGATTTCCTGGGTCCTTGGGTGTGCATTACATTAATTTATCACACTGACATCCCTTAATCTTCTCATGTACATGCAGTTTAAGTAAACTCCCACTGAGTTTGAAATACCTGTACTGCTTGTACTATGCTTATTTAGTGAGTTACAGTAAACTTAAGTTGGCCATTTTCCTACTCTAGAAGGTTCCAAAAGAAAAGGCACTGTATATTCCTATTTGCTCATTTAGGAAAAACATTGAAATAGTAGATATGCTTTATCTGCACACAGAATTGGACAATCCTTTGTGGACAAGAAACACTTTATCTGCAGTCATATCGTTACTAGCAGTTGCCTTCACTCATTTCATCATGTTTTCTATTCACATCAGCATAATTAATGGCAAAGTTTTTCAGCAAATCATTGATTATTTTGAACCAAGCTACCAGATTCCATCTAAAAGTCATGTCTCTGGTCATACAAAATAACATTTAACCAAGAAACGAAAGAGTTCAAAACCCAGGTAGCCACAGCCAATATGCTTGCATGTAGGACACTTGCATGGATTGTCTTCATACCATAAAATGCCACAAATAGGTGGACACTGAAAGATGAAACATATCGTACTATATACACAATTGTCCTGTCAAGACATAAACCTGAGAGCCTTTCAGAGAAGCATCTGCTGCCACCATGTAGACATGGAGACGGCAGATTGGTTGTGTGTTCATAGTAAAGCAGCAACCATGAAGGCTGCTAATCCACCCAGTTCTGGACCATGTTTTGCTTGTTCACTTCAAATTGAACATGTATCTTAATCTTAGTGAGCAGTTATCTAAGACCACCTGGGACATCAACTGAGCACTTACAATTAGCAGGCTTTTTAAACAATTAACCTCTGAGCACATCATTATGCTCTTAGTCCTAAGCACTGTGCCTATTAAGAATTAAAAGGCTTTTTATTGTTTATTATTAAACGGGGTGTTGGTTACTCATTAGAAAGTGCAGCTCTGGTCTATATGCATCGACTATAAACCAATGATCGAGAACAGGACCTTTGGCAGGGAATTGAAATCGGTCATTTAGAAAATGATTAACATCAATAACGTTAATGATATCTTTATTGCCTTGAAAGCACTAACTGCAAAGCAAGAAAAGATGCCCTTAAAGTGGCGCTAGAATTGATCGTTATGTCAGTTTAAATTTCACTAAAGATGTTGACTGTATTGCTCTGGGCAAGTACAAGGATTAAATGCCTACCTTCAACCAAAATCTTGAAAATGCACCCCTCTCAAAATAATTTGGTTTTATATCAATGTGAATTTGTCTTTCTTTAGGATTTTTAGATACTAATGATGATGATTTAAGAGGCACTGCTGTATTATTGGTTGTCTTTAGTTAGCCTAAGGCAGCTGCTCCCTCCTTTTGGTAGCTTTTAAGGTGTCTCATCTAGGGGCAGGTTTTTAGCTTGTTTACTGCTCCATATGGCTTTAGGTGCTGAGCAAATTTCGAAAGCAAATGATGAAAAATGATTACATCTGCACCTCTTCTGAGCAATTAAGGGATTAACAGTATACCTAGGCTTGTTTAAACCCGCACGCCTTCTTCCTAAAGAAAGGAGATACAAGATATAGCTACCTTTTTAAGTATAAAGTAGATTATTCAGTTTTTATACTACTAGGTGCTTTATTTTTACACTTACGTAAAGCATGACATTTTATATAATCAAAGAATACATTCTAGACTGGAGATACAGAACATCTTTCTAAGAAAGATGACACACTTGGCAGATCCTTTATTACTTTAATGGTGATGTCAGGCATATACCCAGTTTTTGTATTCTATGAGATAGTGAGCAAATAATTTTAAGTTGTCCATGCTATTTTGGGGCAGTCTATTCTTGAGATGGTATTCACTATCAAATGCCCTAAATAAAATAAATTTTGATTGCAAGTAATAAGTAAATATTGGCTTGTAGCAGCACAGTCTAGAGCACCATTATGACACGGTAAACCGTTTTTCTCCAGTGTGAAACCACAAATGCCATAGAGGTATGTAAGAAGTCTGATGGAATATTGACATTAGGATAAATGTGGAATTGGTCCTGGAAATGGGTTCTTTACTAACATATGATCAAATTTTGGAATGACCATAATACCTTCTAGGGGTGAAGGGGCAGGTTTTATCTGCTGATGGAAGTCCCATTCCAAATGCTGTTGTGGAAGTTGAAGGGAGGTCCAATATCTGTCCCTACAAGACCAATCAAGATGGTGAATACTACAGACTACTGCTACCTGGGAATTATACGCTGAAGGTAAGGACATAGTTGGTGCATTCTGCCAATCAGTCATTTGCATGTTGTTGTCCAACAGATTGTAAGAGTAGATGGCATGGTTAATACTATATGCCCTAGATGAAAAGGCAGAGCTTCAAGGTAAGGATAAAAAGAATACATCTGCTTAGCTCATATGAGAAAGATAAGGAGATTTTAATAGAAAGAAGTAATTTTAGCCCAGACAATAACCTGTGATTAAGTATAGGTTAGGCTGGACTACACTCTGATCAAGATGCTCACCACCCCCAAACATTACATATATATATATATATATATATATATATATATATATA
>JANRMT010062793.1:31212671-31257276 GCA_026402145.1 Polypterus bichir lapradei
GGGACTGCTGGGAGATGCAGTTCTAACTAATGGTAGCACCGCTACAACTTTGTATCATCTGCCATTGCTCATTAAATATCACCATCAAAAAATGGTATGGGTGCAATCCTGCTTAAATGGCCGAATGAAAATTATGGTAATGATCATGAACATCTTAAACACTAAATTATCCATAAGTAGTATACAGCACATGAATACTTGTTGCATTACAATAAAAATTTATCAAACCCAGTTTTGGAATTTATGAATTGACACCACAACACAAACTGGGAAGTAACCATCTCCTTTAATTTAAATGTCTAATCAAAAGTAGAAGTCATTTGGGAAGAAAACCTGCAGCCACAGTGGATCCCCAGGACTGAGCCTGAGGACTATTGAGTTAGATGGTGAAGTGCTGGTTCCTTTTGTCATTTGCATGTTATTCTACTCTGAACTATCTGCCAAATAACAATAAGCAGTTAAACTTTTAAATGTAGCTATTTAGGACTAAAAGCGTAAATTGAGGATGGGTAATTTTAATATGCACGTTAACTAAAAATAAAGCACAAAAATCCATTCTAGATCAGTAAATGCTTCAACAGCAGTAACTGGCTTTGAATTAAAAGAGTTGGTTTGGAACAAAAACCTTTCAGCCTGCTAGGACAAATCTGAGGACCCTTGATGTAATATATGGTGCAGCATGATATACCAGTAACACAGCAGTGAATAGTTTATTAAGATCCTATGCAACATTTTGGAAAAACTGGAAAATGACGATACCCTTGATCAAGCAGGGAAATGAAGTCAAACCAGCTGAATGACGACTCACACCTATAATATTCTAATATTAGAATGTGTGTTGACATGACAACCATCGTACATCATAATTTTCACTTTTGAGATGTAATGACTATTTTAATTCCCTTATAAGAAGGTCAAAATTCCTCCAACCTCTCTCAACAGTTTATATTGGCTACCTATCGTCAATCTCGGGGTATTGGCTCATAGGTCAGGAATATCTCAGCCAAGCTTTAGTTCCTTCATGCCCACTGTGCTGGAAGCCATTTACTGACAGGCCAGGCAGTACATCCAGTTTGCATATGGTGTGGGGTGTACATACATAAAACATGATATAAACAGGCAATTTGTACAATGCCCAGTTCTCCTTACATAACAAAGAGCAGTTTACTGCTCTCATATTGCAATAAGGGCATCTCGTGAGTATGCTGCCGCTCTTGTAAGCAGTATCATTCCATTATTGCACAAGTCATCTGTGATGCCAAGATGTGACTGACAAACATTGTGTCTTGATGGCTTGGGTGAACACATGATTTTGAGGCAAAGTAGCTTTGACAGACATGATGGTGCTGTACGTCGGCATTGTCTTGCAGCACACCAATTGCAAGCACTAAGTGTGCCAAGACGCAATGCCTCCAAGAGGAGGAAAAACACAAGTTTTACGGCAGACATTTGTGTGTCACTTGTATGACTGGGTTATACTCATGAATGTTCTCAATACTACATACGTATGTGGCAGTGGTACTTAATAATTTCTTAGTGGTATAATGCTATTGGGCAGCTTTGGAGGGTGCACAGGCTGACAGGAAGATGACTGAGCAAGTGTGAATTTTCAAAAATGGAACCTTAAAGATGCTATGAAGATTGCAGTTGTCCATCTGTGTGTTTATACACCTCTCACATTCAATTGGATTACAACTCATCCGTTGGATTACAGTTCCCAGCTGGATGTATGTGCTGACCTGTGCCTGCTTGTCTGTGTGACTGGATAGATCTTCGTCTGGGGAGTGATCCCAATAACCTTACACCACATAAGGAACTGGTAGGGCAAAACTTTACATTCCTTTTGAAGAGCTGTTCATAAAGTATTTCTTTCACTCATCCACCATCAACTGCCTCTGGTATACTGGACTGTTGTACATTGTCATTAGTATTTGTTGTGCTTTGTTGTAATTTATTACCATCCGGGATCTGGGGAGGGCCTTTGCATCCATTGTTTTGATTGTACTGTGTGTGTGTGTTTTTTTTTTTTTAACTATTTGATTAATATTTTATTGATACTTATCTATTAATTGTGCAAATAGCAGTGTTTCTCTGTGTGAGTATGTGCATGCCAGGTCAAGGCTGGGTGTGTTCCTGGGTCCCCACAAATAAAAAAATTACTGTGTTGAGTCATCGCAACCACTAAAAGTGTGACGTTTGCACACTTTTTCATCTGGATGTGTGTGCTGTTCTGTGCCTGCTTGTATGTGTGAGTTCGTCTGGACTGAACACGTCTTTGGGACACACAGTGCTGCCATGATAGAGCTGCCAATGAGGAGACCTGGGTTCGTATCCTGTGCTCTGGTTTCCTCCCAGTTTCTGAAGACATGCAGGCTAGGTGACCTGGCAAGGATCACTTGAAATGTGCTAAAGGACCAACCAGACTAGAACTGAAAACCACCAGATCATATTGGAAGATGGCTCCACAACATTTAACATTGCTAAAACAGCAATTTGAGCAATAATTTAACACAATTTATAATTGACCAATACAACTGTATTTGAAAACTGTATTTACTGTAACATCAATCACATCATTACATTGCTACAAGTAATTGTTGATGCCTGCTTAAACAATTAGTGCCTTGTGCCTTTTCTTAACTCCCGGAATGCAGAGGAGAGGCTCTATAATAACATACATGATCTTGCACAGTCAGTTTTTCAGAAAATTCAAAAATAGCTTTCCTCTGAAAAGCATGGGAGACACTAAAAACATTAAATGAAATTTGCAGGCCATGGGAGAGATTTGTGAAGCTGAATATAAAATATGGAGAGAGGTTGGGAGCATGCACTGATAGAGTGTGTTGCTGCACCCACATGGAATGGAACAGTGTGAGGTTTTCGTGTGGCTGAAGTGCCATTCCTGCCACCAATCCTCGAGTTCTCCCTGCAAGTTGGAGTACCTACTTCTAGGGCTGGATGCAGGTTAACATCATACCCAAGAGGGAGCAATTACAGGTTATGGGCCTTCCTGAAGGGCCCAATGGAGTGGAATCACTTCTGGTATTTATTGGATTCGAACCAGCAACCTTCAGATTGCTGGCACAGATTCCTAGTTTCACAGCCACCAGTCAGCCTGTTATGTAGCTGCTTATATATTGAATTTTCGGTATGCAAGCATTTACAAGTTCAATTATAGAAGGCTCTTAATATAGATCCTATGTAAATGAAATATGAAAAAGAGACCTGCACTTTTAAGATCTGCTTTGTACATAGTAGAACGAGCAGTGTGTGACGGTTACTTGGGGTCAAGAGACACATCCTTTGGGTATATTGCATCTCTCCAGGAAACCCCTAGATGACAGAACATTAAACATCTATCCCATTTTACTGATGGGAGAGTATCGACCCATAGAAAAAAAAAAAACCACAAATTTCTTATGGATATGTTAGAACACAACAGCAGGGTTTGGAGAATAAAAGGTAAGACAAAGAAAATGTAACTAGGCTTCCAGCCAAATTACAAAACACAGTACTTTTTGAACTATTGGAGATATTTTAGTGAAATAATAAATAAATGCAATTTTGATAGACATTTACTATTATATCATCAGTCACATATGACTCCAGGATTTAAATGCCAGCACTATCAGGTAATATGTTTGTTTGTGTTACACACATATTTTACTGACACAAAAATTATCACCCCTTACAATCTATAAATAGCCACTATTGGTATAATGGTCTGTTTATCCCATTGCATTTATAGAAAGGCCAAATGTGTTCATTTTTGTTAAGTTTCCGTCCCCTGCCCCCCCCCCCCGCATATATTTTACTCAAACACAACACTAATGGTTTTGAATGACATTAAAAATCTACCATTTACAGTCATTTAGCAGTTTCAATTAAGGGTACATTACCTGCCCTCTATAATGTATTTGTAAAGGCACCACACCCTCGCATGTTATTCAGAATTCATTTCTTGAAGTGACACATCACACATGGGCATTACACAGCTGCAGTAGATGTGGAAGTAACGTGTGCCAATCACCTACTATATGCTTCTGGATGGATTATTAGTCACTTTCATTTTGTACTGCACTATGCATGCTCTGCAACAGGCTTCATTACAAAGAGCAGTCAGAATAACAGCTGTTTATCTCTTCAAACTTAAGTGTATGGACAGATGATGTGATAAATATTACACAAATGTTGATAACATTAGGTCACAAAAAAGGAATCCTTGCTTAATAACAGTCCAAGAAGAAGATTTCCTGTTTACTTAATGAGTCTTGGAGGTTGTCCATGTTAGCAGAACAGAAGGGATATTTGGCATTTTTTTTTATATATATATATATTGGCAGTTAAAGCCACAGTCCCTTTCCTTTTAAGCTCATGAACTTCCACCTTTGAAATTTAGCCTGTTGTCTCCGATCTATCAGCATGCTTCTTTTCAAGTGGTGGAACTTAGTCTTTTTCATTTGTTGTGCTCATTTTATCAATGTGCAAGTGTGGAATTAATAGTGAGTACAACAACCAAACCCATCACTAGGCAGTCACTAGTACAGAATAGGATGGAATGATGCACTGCAGCTGCTTAATAAAAGAAAAACTATATGGATGAAATATCAGTGAAGTCCAAGTTGTACAGTGAGGAAATGAAAATCACTGTTGTCAGCACTTCTGTGTCCCACCTGCAGAGCCCAAGGTTTAACTCCCAGGCCTGGCTCAGTAAACGTTCTTCATGTCTCTATAGATTTTTCTCTCACATCTCAAACACGTGTTTTGGGTTGTTTGACAGTTTTAAATTTGCAAAATGTGTGTGGTTTGCCTTGCAAAGGACTGGTGCTCTGTTTAGGATTGATTCTAGTCTTTCAGGTAATGCTGTTGGAATAGGCACTTGAGCTGTACAACCCTGCATTAGATAAGCAGGTTAGAAAATGGATGAAGGATGTAAATTGAGAGTGTGGCTCCAGAGTTTCTACATTTATATAAGTTGGTGGCATAACAACAACATTTATTTATATAGCACATTTTCATACAAAAAGTAGCTCAAAGTGCTTTACATAATGAAGAATAGAAAAATAAAAGACACAATAAGAAAACAAAATAAGTCAACATTAATTAACATAGAATAAGTAAGGTCCAATGGCCAGGGGGGACAGAAAAAACAAAAAAAAACTCCAGATGGCTGGAGAAAAAAATAAAATCTGTAGGGATTCCAGACCATGAGACTGCCCAGTCCCCTCTGGGCATTCTACCTAACATAAATGAAACAGTCCTCTTTGGATTTAGGGTTCTCACGGAAGGGCTTGATGATGATGGTCACGTAGAATTCTGGCTTTTAATCCATCCATCATTGTTAGAGCATCATGATGCTTTGATTAGGTGGTGGTGGCGCAGGCCGCCATCACAAAGAAACCGGAAAAAGAAACAGAAGAGAGAGTAGGGATCAGTACGGATTTTAGAGCCACCATGAATAGTTATTATGATGAATTGAACATAAAGAGTATCAGGATTAAGTTAAAGTGAAGTTATGAAAAGGCCAAGTTAAAGTAATGTGTTTTCAGCAGTATTTTAAAGTGCTCTGCTGTATCAGCCTGGCGAATCCCTATTGGCAGGCTATTCCAGATTTTAGGTGCATTGCAGCAGAAGGCCGCCTCACCACTTCTTTTAAGTTTTGTTCTTGGAATTCTAAGGAGACCCTCATTTGAGGATCTGAGGTTACGATTTGGAATATAAAGTGTCAGACATTCCGATATATAAGATGGAGCGAGATTATTTAAGGCTTTATAAACCATAAGCAGAATTTTAAAGTCAAGCCTGAATGACACAGGTAACCAGTGTAGTGACATTAAGAAGATAAAGAAGTCATAAAGAAATTTAACAGATAGATTCAAAAAAAGGGTAGCAAAATATAGAGAGACAACAATTAGGTACAAATGAATACAGATGGAATTTCTATTTCTCAATGCAGCAGCTCTAAACCCAAATTTAAAAGTGGCCAAAGAAACATCACAAGTAGACACAAGAAAAGTGTGCTAGAAAGATCAGCAAGACAGATGATGTGCAGATCTTGGAATTCCCGATTGTTCATGGTTAGAGTATGGTTTTAAGGCTTGCTTGCTTAAAGTACAGTATTACTTTTTCTCTCAGAAACCGAGAGCAATA
This sequence comes from Polypterus bichir lapradei, assembly GCA_026402145.1. Taxonomy (NCBI): domain Eukaryota; kingdom Metazoa; phylum Chordata; class Cladistia; order Polypteriformes; family Polypteridae; genus Polypterus; species Polypterus bichir. The sequence continues at coordinate 31,218,822 of JANRMT010062793.1, forward strand.
AGGGGCGAGTGGGAGTATGAGTATGAATGCATTTGTACCAGACTTGCTAGAATGTACAAATAAGATCTCTAGATACAAAGAGATCACACTTGTCACCAGGACAGGACTCAAGCTTGATTTTACTTAAATGGATATTTACATTTGTTATCTTGGAATTCTTTCCACCATGGAACTAGCAGCTGTCCTCCAGACAAAATAGCTAGAATTTGAACTAGTTTTCATCTGCAAGCAATATGAAAAGTGTGTTAATCATTTTTTTTTATTAATTCTACCTTTTTACTTTATAACAATTGACATTAGCATTTTCTGCATAGCATACTTGATTCTTTATTTCCATGGCAGTGGTACAAGCTCTGAAATTTTGGTTGATGCATACAATGACTTAATTTACAGATCTTCTTGCTATTCTGAGTAGCACATTAAATGAGCAGCCAAAGATTTGTAAATGAACACTTCAGTGTGACAATAGCCCCTGGAAATAGTGTCTCTGGGTCACACATCTGTTGTAAGGGTTAAGAAACATTTGACTAAACTTGTGCTATACCATGCAAAAGCCTTTGTTAACATTACTGTTATAACTAGTGGCTGACTTAATTTCCTTCAACTGCTCCAAATCTCCTGCCTTTATTCTTTCTTTGCCATTGCCTACTCCCCCCCCCCCCCCCCCTCACATTCTGTAATTCAGTGTCCACCCACCATTACTAATAGTAATGTCTGTGTGCACAAGGACATATCCAGAATAAGGTCTACTCTAAAACCAAAATGAGCAGCAGAAAATGTTTCTTCATGGTGGCCTCAAAATGTACTTTGAAGGCAGTTTTAAAGGAGTATCTGTCTGAGGTTCTTGGCCTTTCTTTCTTTTTTTGTGCATGGCTGGAATGATGTTACTTTCTTAAAGGCAATGCTATGACTATAATAGTAGCACACTGTGGTCCAATATATATATGTGTGTGTGTGTGTGGAAACATCAGAAAACAAGTGGAATGTAGAAAAGTTTGCTTTTATTTTATGGCGCCAGCAGTGTCCTGTAGCATACATTGCAGTGGTAATCAAAGCTAACGTCTACACCGAAAGGAAGGAAAAGCAACTACGAAAAAAAAACTGCAAACCTAACACAATATCACATGCGATGTGGTCCTGTTAGCTTATTACATGGACTGTTTCGACCCTGATCTTGCAAGGTCGAAATGACCATTTTGTGCTATAGGGGTCTGGAAAGGCACATACATACTTCTGGGACCAATACCGAGCCTCACTACTTTTGCAAATCTTGGTTTGAAACCTTTAGCATCACTTAAATAACATTTTTGCTTGAAACTTTGTATAAAACTGGGGTGTCAGTCTCGGTTTGTTGCAAACTTCCCTACCTCAAAAGGAGCATCCACCTCTACTGAACAAAAACAAGAATGACACTTCCTGTGTGGCTGCCAAATTTGAAAGAAGAGACATAGTCAACAGTGGCTTAGTGGCAGTCAGTCCTCTACATATATACATGGGTTACAGAACATAAAGCCAATGAATTAACCCAAAGTCACTTAAGATTTGAAACTGAGGAGGATATAATAGGCTGTGGCCAACATCAGTTACACTGAGAGTGGCCATTCTGCTGTCCTAGATTGGTTTCTTTAGACGAATGGGTTTAATGTGTTGTTTAGAGGGGGAGCAGGGGAAGTAAAATGAGATTGGGGAGGTGACCTAGTGCCAAAATCATCCATCCCACTGTTACTAACACTATAATGCAATAGGTGCTGATGTTACTATGAAACATGTATTCTGGTGTAAAAATGTTTCTAACTCATTACTTCTTGTGTTATATTTTTAGGTGACTGCACCTGGAAGTTCACCGCTCACAAAGACATTGCAGGTACCCAATGGACCCATCAATTTCTCTGCAATGAAATATGATATAGTTATTGCCAGATCAGGCAGCACTTCTCAGTCAAACTGGACTGAATCTTGCACCACAATAATCAGCAAAACGGTCACCAACAGCCCAAATGCTACCCCTCCTCTTCAACCATACCTTCCAGGCCTGCTATTGCTACTTCTATGTAGTGTTTATCAGTGAATATTGACCATATTTCAACTGTACACAAAGTTGATTTTAAAAGTGGCGTACAAAGGGTTTCATAACTTCAAAACTATTTTTTGCAGTTTCTCAACACAAGCCTGGTTTTGTGTTGTGTGTGGGCTAAATATAGAGACAATTCCAACACTGCCTGGTTTATTATTAAAGAAATGGGGGAATGTCTGTCAGAGGCTGATGCTCTTTAAGCAACAGAGTGGAATTCCAGCCTTCTTCATTCAATAAAGCTTACTGTGAGGAAGAACCACCATCAAAGAGTTTGGTCTCACGTGCAATGCCAGACAACAACTTAAGCATATGCCAAACGGGATAAGCAACTCCTCCTATGCCAGCTATCACAAAATCGACTCAGGAAAAAAGGAATGTTCAGTTCTGCAAGGTTGATATAAGAAATGGCCAAACAACAATCTCAGGTTAAAAAAAAAAAAAAAAAAAAAAAATTGCAAAAAAGGTTGGAAGATTTTGGATGCTTTAAAGATTTGTCATTTGGGGTTTAAAATATAATTTGGGTAAAGAAGATTGATATCAGTTTTGTAATATATGGGGGGTACTTTTAATATGGATATTTTTTAAACTATTGCTTGCATTTATTTTTTCTTTTATAAATGGCAAAACTTCTGTTTTATTACTTTTAAACAAAGGTACCTTCTTTATATAAAATATAAAACTGGATGGAAGCTTACAAAAACATCCTCTCGTTTCTTCTGTGCATGACAGACACATACACATTTATAGAGACAGACAAATAAGGGGTAAAAAGAAATAAAATTTAAAAAAAAAACATTTTGTACACCAACACTCCCAGATCCCACTAGATACACCTACACTTTAAACTAGAAATAACTATATTGGCCAATTTTGTCTTCCTCTGATAAAGCTTCTGTTTTAAGTTTTGACTTTAATGGAGAGCTCTGCATCAAAGTGCTTTGCACAGAGTGCAGTGTCTGTCTACATCACAAGGCAAGTTCAAATGAGATCCATTCACTTCATTAAGCAGTGAGAGATCACTTAGCTGTCCAAGCCATACTTTCTGAACTCTCATTTTTCAGAGCAGTGACTACAATGCAAATGACCTTTTCTGATGCTTTTGGGTCTGAGCTTAATGCCTCAGCACTCCTTGATTTTTACACAATTTTCTGCATATGTTTGCCTGTGCAGCAGGGAAGGAGGCATACATTTTGGTCATCCATCTTCTTAATCTGATCAGCCTAATAAAGAATGTTGACAAACATCTGTCCCAACTGCCTCAAGTATGAGTAGGGGATTAGACCACTGCAGCACATAATTGTACATACCTCCAAAAGGGCAGAATGTAGCCATTAGCCAGCAAAGAAACCAAAGTATGTGCAGCAAACCAGAAAGGCGATCAAGCATCATGTTCTTGGAGCTGTGAAGTAGGAGCAGTACACGTGGAGTGCAGCTGTGTGTGTCATAATGGAGACAAAAGAGACAAGGTCAGTGTCTCAAGGAGCTCACGTTCTTCCATGTGTATTAAATGTCATCAAGCAAGCAGCTGACCAAGACAGGACGTCTCCAATTACCTGCATACTGGATGAAACTTAATGCATGAGCTGTGATTAAAAACAAAGGAAAATGCTGAAGTTGAAATGGACAGCTGTCCCTCATTGAAAAGTGCAAACTAAGCAAAAGAATATAAACTGCTTTAGAAAAGTATACTTTGTAGCTACAGCATTTGAGACAACGGTATGTTTACAGTTTTAGTTCGCAACTTCTGTTGACGCCATTACTATATGTGAGATCAGACTGGTCCTAAGCATCCACTACAGTTTTTTGACATGCTGAGCCAATCATCTTCCATAATCCAGGCAACATGTACTTCAGTAACTTGGCATCACACAACATTGCTAACAAAACGTCTACTTACCTAAGGAAGGCCTGTGCTGAAATGACTCTGGGTAACAATGGTGGAAAATGGAAGTAACTTAACTTTTGCTATTAGCAGTACACAGTATTATTTGGTTTCTGATGCAGATGCTCTTAGTAATTGTCTGCTACCATTCTTTAAAATGTATTTTGTAGGCATATTTAAATAAAAAAAAAAATCCATCTCCTCCTCCCCCACCCAAACTCCAAAAGACAAATCCCTGTAACTGAGAACTCATAAAGCCAAACAAATTGATCTAGTGGGACACCAGAGCCATCTTCTAAAGTATTAATGCTATATGTGTCTGTGGCTGCATATTAGTAGTCTACGGCAATCATCACGTATTACCTTACAAAAAGGCTTCAGGGCATTGGTGGAAGTTCTCATGTGGCAAATTTACTCTCTGAACTGCAATGCCTGCTGCCTGCCTGCATGTATAAATTTTCATTGGGTAGGCTGAGATAAATCGGTTCACTAAGTGTGCAACTCATAAGCCTGTTTTATCTCAAACAGGAGTAATCACTGATCACTAGAAATGCTAGGGATGTTATTTCTCCAGAATGGTATAGGAAAGATGACTTGCCAGACTCTTGAGAGAATGCTACCACCTCGTGTCCTTGAAGCTGCAGCATCCAGTCATAAGGAAAGCTGGGATGGAAGTGGGATATCAAATCATCTTCTTGTATTGCACGGTGACGAGATATGGACAGAACAAGACAAACTGCACACAGAATAGTGTTTATCAGCAGGCATCTCATATCCAGAAACAATGAAAGCAACAAAATGCTAGCAAAAACACTTTTGGGTCCCTCTGGAATCATTGGTTACTCAAAAAGCCATTCATTTCTTGGCACATACTGACGACACAGAATCCAAATGAATAGTGGCAAACAGTACTATATCACAATTGTTTAGGATCTGGTCAGAACTTTTAAAAGCTGTCAGAAGACGGAAAGCAGAGAAACATTTCAATGTGCACAACAGCCTCCCTCCTGAGCAAAGTTTACATAGGGATGGAAATGTGGGAGATGATAAAAACTAAAAGGAAAGCTGCTCTGAATTGAATACAAATTGTTATGTCAAAGCAGATATTTCAGCAATGCCTACTGGATATTTTGTTGTTTTGGGAATTTAATTATACTTCCAAAAATGCAAAAGTCTGAGAACCGCTGTCAGCCTGGAACTGTTTCAATGTAAGGATGTTGTGGCACCCTGGTTGGACAGAGATGTATTACAGCTGTTTAGACAGAGCCTTATTGCACTACTGACTTACTATTATTACTCAAGAATGAAATGGCTTTTTGTGGGTCATGAAATGGTTGGCACAATGCCCCACTTTGTATGAGGACCATGCTTATATGCATCTAAAATGATCAGAAGTGATAAATGGTAATATGTTCTAATTTGTCCACTTTCAGTCAATGTACTTTAATTACAGCAGCAGGTTTATTGGGGGTATGGGGAGGTGAACAACTGTTACAGATTTTGTTTTTGCATAGAGTGTACTACTCTCTGAAGGAGTAGTATGGCCAAAAATCCATCTCTGTCCAGATTAAAATTATATATATATATAAACTGCTCAGCAAAGTTAAAATAACACTTTAAAAACACATCAGATATCAATAGGAAAAAAATCATGCTGGATCTGTATACTGATATGGACTGGGTAATGCGTTCAGAACAAAAGGATGCTCCAACGTTTGATGGAAATGAAAATTATCAACCTACAAAGGGCTGAATTCAAAGACACCCCAAGACTCAAAGTAAAAAAATGATATGGCAGGCTGGTACTCAGTAGTTTGTATGGCCCCCACGTGCTTGTATGCATGCCTGACAATGTTGGGGAATGCTCCTAATGAGACGATGGATGGTGTCCTGTGGGATCTCCTCCCAGATCTGGACCAGGGTACCACTGAGCTCCTGGACAGTCTGAGGTGTAACATGGCAGTGTTGGATGTACTGAAACATAATGTTCCAGAGGTGTTCTATTGGATTTAGGTCAGGTGACTGTGGGGGCCACTCAATGGTATCAATTCCTTCATCCTCCAGGAACTGCCTGTATACTCTCGCCACATGAGGCTGGGCATTGTTGTGCACCCAGAGGAACCCAGGACCCACTGCACCTGCACAGGGTCTGACAATGGGTCCAAGGATTTCATCCCGATACCTAATGGCAGTCAAGGTGCCATTGTCTAGCCTGTAGAGGTCTGTGCATCCCTCCGTGGCTATGTCTCCCCAAACCATCACTGACCCACCACCAAAACAGTTATAGGCAGCATAATGTTCTCCATGGCTTCTCCAAACCCTTTCATGTCTGTCACATGTGGTCAGGGTGAACCTGCTGTCATCTGTGAAAAGCACAGGGCGCCAGTGGTAGACCAGCCAATTCTGGTATTCTATAGCAAATGCCAATCGAGATCCACAGTGCTGGGCAGTGAGCACAGGGCCAACTAGAGGACGTCGGGTCCTCAGGCCACCCACATGAAGTCTGTTTCTGATTGTTTGGTCAGAGACATTCACACCAGTGGCCTGCTGGAGGTCATTTTGTAGGGCTCTGGCAGTGCTCATCCTGTTCCTCCTTGCCCAAACGAGCAGATACTTGTCCTGCTGATGGGTTAAGGACCTTCTACGTCCCTGTCCAGCTCTCCTAGAGTAACTGCCAGTCTCCTGGAATCTCTTCCATGCCCTTGAGACTGTGCTGGGAGACGCAGCAAGCCTTCTGGCAATGTCACATATTGATGTGCCATCCTGGAGAAGTTGGACTACCTGTGCAACCTCTGTAGGGTCCAGGTATATATAACTTATAATATAAATTATATAAAAATGTAAATATTATATAAATATATAAACTGATGTGTTATTGATAATATGTCCAAGTTATAAGAAAGCTACGTACAACAAGCATTGGTTACAAACCAATACTACTTGACAGTGCCAAAGTTTTTAATTTTAGGAAGCCCATAAACCTGTAGATACATTCCTTCTGGGCAGTTGACTTTAGGGGATCATCTGGTTTACTGTGTTCAGGATGTAAAATGGCAGAAAGTGCATGCCTTTGTAAGCTTTTGTTTAATTGTCCTTGTACAACTACTAACACAGACAGACAGACAGACAGTCACACACACACACATTTCCTGGACCATTCACCAATCAAACAGCTCAGGCACACTCAATCATTTGTCCAGTTTCCTTGTTCACAACAATTATATAGTTAAACAACAGTTTAAACATTTATATTTTTAGATATTAACAAAAAATATCAACCTATATGCTACATATCATATACACCCATCTCCTCTATTCTGTGATTTAAACTGAATAGTTTACCAATTTCCCTTAAGAATCAGAAACAAACATCTTTGTCTATCCTGCATTCTTCTTTATTAACTTACATCCATGATTACTTGGCAGAAAGTTTAAAACTATCACTCTAGTTTGCATATACATCATTATTAATGTATGTGTTATCACAACCATACGGTACATTCCATGAAAAAAATAAATGGCTTGCAGATATCAGAGCATAATTACTATTTTTATTATTATCATTATTATTATTTCTTATACACTGCATATAAAGTTTATAAAATAATTTACAGTATATACACTCACTCAGTGCTGTACAAAAACCTTAGGCCACTTCAAAAAAATTCTTTTTTTTTTTCCCCCAACTAGTTATCTGGGCAGTACCTGTTTAACTCTTCAGTGTATGTATATATACATATACATACATATATACATACTCACTCAATAAACACATATATATGCATACACAAAGTGTCCCACATGTCTAGAATCATAGGGGAATAATAACAAAGTCATACATTTTTTATCTTTGCAGCCCCACGATGATGTTGAGTACGAAAGAACAAATCCAGACAATTGTCTTATATTAGAGAGAGATTACAGCAAAAAAATAAGGCTCCATAGCCAATTCAGGGCTCCTGCACTAGAAGACATTTCCCACAGACCATCCAATGACCACAGGCTCCACCTGGCACTGTAACCCATTTCTCACTTGACTGATGCTCTGTGTGTAATGTAGTACCTTTAAAGCTTTGCCTAGATTTAGGTCCAATGTCAGTGCTGGTATTATTAGCCTAACTGGACAATATGGACAGAGTTGAAGGACTTTGCATACTAGGGACTTATTTCAATATTTTGACCTAAGGCTTGCTCAAAAATTCAAGAGCACTGGTTCCCACTAAAGTTGAAGCATTTCCAGACTATCAGCTCTTCACTTTTCAACTTCTTGCTAATCTAGTTCAGAGTTTGTCTTCTAAATTTTCACATGACCCATTTGGTGAATGAAGCAGTCAGAGGAAGTGAGACATTCTCTACTGGGAAATGCAGCCTGCAAGGATGGGCAGGTGGGCAGCACACCAGGGACCTCTGGGAAAATTAAGTCAAGAATTTACTTGCAGTGATTAGATGGGAAATATAAACATGTGCTCAGAGGGCAGTGTGGGAGGCTACATAACAGTAAAGTTTTCCCTAATTAACTAGTTAGAATCAGGGCAAGATAACTTTAGAAAAAAGATTTAAAAAAGGACCAAAGAAGGCAAGCAGTACAAATGGCAGAGTTAAGACTTAAAAGGTGATTGAAAAAGGATAATGTAGGGAAATAGGCAAAAAGGCAGTAGAAATCACTTCTTCTTTCGGCTGCTCCCATTAGGGATTGCCACAGCAGATCATCTTCTTCCATATCTTTCTGTCTTCTGCATCTTGTTCTGTTACACCCATCACCTGCATGTCCTCTCTCAACACATCCATAAACCTTCACTTAGGCCTTTCTCTTTTCCTCTTCCCTGGCAGCTCTATCCTTAGCATCCTTCTCCCAATATATTTAGCATCTCTCCTCTACACATGTCGAAACCAACACAATCTCCCAACCGTCCAACTTAAGCTGACCCTCTAACATACTCATTTCTAATCCTATCCATCATCGTCACACCCAGTGCAAATCTTAGCATCTTTAACTCTGCCACCTCCAGCTCTGTCTCCTGCTTTCTGGTCAGTGCCATTGTCTCCACCCCATATAACATAACTGGTCTCACTACCGTTCCTGTAGACCTTCCCTTTCACTCTTGCTGATACCCGTCTGTCACAAATCACTCCTGACACTCTTCTCCACCCATTCCACCCTGCCTGCACTCTTTTTCACCTCTCTTCCACAATCCCCATTACTCTGTACTGTTGATCCCAAGTATTTAAACTCATCCACCTTCGCCAACTCTACTCCTTGCATCCTCACCATTCCACTGACCTCCCTCTCATTTACACACATGTATTCTGTCTTGTTCCTACTGACCTTCATTCCTCTCCTCTCTAGAGCATATCTCCACCTCTCCAGGGTCTCCTCAACCTGCACCCTACTATCGCTACAGATCACAATGTCATCAGCAAACATCATAGTCCACAGGGACCCCTGTCTAATCTTGTCTGCCGGGTAAATACAATTGAATTGGTATAAGGATTGAATGAGAGCTATAAAATACGTCAAAAAGGAAGCTGCCACTTTTCTTATTATCCTACAAATTTTTTTTCTATTATCCAAAACAAAGTCAGAAAATTAATGGATGCTAGAGAAACCACTGATAGCAGTAAGCAGAAGAAAGCAATTAACCCCTGCTTGGGTGCCTGTCTACACACGCCCACTGACTTGTGCAGAGGCCATTAAAGTCAGACAACTTGGAGATATGAGAATAATGCAAACTCCACATCGACAATGTTCAACCCAGTGTCCTGGAGCTGTAAGGCAGCTCAACAAATATACATGACACCTCTAGGGATGGACTCCAGCTTCCTGTGGTCCTGTAATGGAAAAAGCAGGTTTGGAAAATACATAGATGAACTATGACATTAGCTCAGGGCTGCCAAGTTCTATCCATGGGGTGTACAATGGCTGCAGGAGGTGGACTACTGTTTAGAGCAGAGCTTGATGCTTTGTTTAATTGCTTACTTTCCTGTTCATTCTTTCTGTTGATGATGTCAGATTTGGCAAAACAGTGACACACATGGGCCCATAAGGGTATATGCATGTTAAACTGCATCTGAATATAAATAAGCCATTTCTAAATAACATACATTTTTCACTGAAAAAGCTTAGGTTTAAGACCAAAAAAAAAGGTAGTTTTACAGCAGGACTCCTTATTTGCACCAGTGTCTATTAACTACAAGTTCTACATAGAAAAAGAGCTTGCACATCTACAGAGACAAAACAGAGTTTTGTTAGTTTGGCATTTTTTTACCTTTTCTTTAACTTTACTCCGCACATAGCAAATTTCATATAGTATGGTAAAGCAAAGCTAAATGAACAAACATTTCAACAAGAAACCTTAATTTAAGCAAGAAAGGCCCAAGTTTGTCTTAAGCCCAACTCACTCTTTTGATACATTGAAGGCTCAGATATATGAGACCCAGAGATATCAGATGAGAATGAGCTGTGCATTCCAATCTGTCCTGAGAAAAACTATAGTTGCTATAATCTGTAATAATTATAATATTTAGAAAAAATATTACACCGTTTTTCATTGGCATGCAAAACATTACTGTTTGAGTACAGCAGACTATAGCAAAAAATGTAATTTACTGTAAGATGTGCAGACACTTCCACAAAATATATACTCTCAAGCACATCATATTTTTAGTGTGAAATGAAAGCTGGCAACTGAAAGTAAACTATAAAAACATTAGTTCAGTCTTTAGCAGCAAGTCCCATTGCCTCTGACTGGGCATTTAATAGCAAGCCTTATTATCATTAGTTATTGTTGCCAGTGTGTTAAAAAATGTCACAGATTTTCTTACACAAGTCTTCTAAAGCACATATGGCTTTGTGGGACTTTACTAGTTCCTTAAATCACAGAATAAAACTGCAATTGGGTTTCGTTGCCCTCATTTTCTTTGCTTTTTACTTTCGTTAGTGGGCCATGACAATTTATTTTTAGTTCCTCTCAGCTGTTATCAATTCAATATCATCAGCCATCAGTTACCAAATGGGAACTACCCGTGTACATGTCTTGAGACAAATTAAGACATGAGGAGCAGTTCCTGAAGTTTTCCATCTGCCTCACATCCAGATAACTGTGGGTAGTTAGTTAGCAGTTATTATTATGAGGTAATGGACTAGTCAAGAAAGAAGAAAATTTATGAGTCAAGACACATCTAATTAAACAAATTAAAACAAAATAGGCAGATTTCAAAATGAAAAAGAAGCCTCCAAAACCAAACAGCACAAACACTATGACTGATGACATTTAGCCTAGGCTACAGAGTAGTTTCACACAAGTGTTGCGTTTGTAGTATTCGTATTGTCATGAGCTCTTACTAAGGACTTTACGTTCCATATCATACTTATACATGTAAAATGTGTGACTATCTGCATACAATTTGTGAGCAGTTTCTCCTATATTCTTTAACTTGCCATTTCTTCTACTGACTGCTTGTGTGATAATTGGTCTACAAAATATATTGATTTTGCAAAGGGAAAAACTAACTACTGAGAATATTTAGAAGCTAACTATTTTAAAAACAAGCTACTCACTAATATTGTTTGTTTACATAATATGTAATTTTATTAATTAGATCTTATTAATCCTAAGGGAATCTAGTTAGCCAATAAAAGGTGTCATTTGCTTGGCTCTTCTCTTAATCCTAAGGGCAAATTGAAATGCATACAGCTGCAGAAACATAAGAATACAGACTTGGAGGAAAATCTATCAATCGATATGTAAAAATAAATAAATAAATAAAATGTTTATTGTTCAGATATTTCAAAATAAACTTAATGAGTACCTCAGGAGGAAACATTGAATTGCCTGATAGCAGTGGGCAGAAGAGACTCCCAGAGACGCTTCTTCGAGATCGCTTCCTGGAGGGGATGGAAGGAATTTTTCATGATGGCATCCAATTTTGCCACTCTCGTCTTTTCTACAACAACTTCCAGTGTGTTCAGAGATTGTCCTGTGATGGAACAGGCTTTCCTGATAAGTTTATTCAAGCTTTAGGCTTCTTTAGAGCTCAAGTTGCTTCCCCAAAAGACCACATCATAGAACACCATGCTGGCTACTAAGGACTGATAGAACAATTGCAGCAACTTGCAGCACACATCAAAATACAGGAGTCTCCTTAGCAAGTACAGTCTGATCTGGCCATTTTTGTAAAGAGCCACTGTGTTGTCAGACCAGTCCAGTTTGTTGTTTATATGGACCCTCAGGTACTTGTAGCTCTGCATCATTTCCATGTCCTTCCCCGGATGGTGACTGGTTTCGGAGACTTCTTGACACTGTATAAGTCTACCACCAGCTCCTTCGTCTGGCTGATGTTGAATTGCAGGTTGTTTTCCCTACACCACAAGACAAAGTCCTCCTCAACCTTCCTGAGCTCTGACTCATTCTCCATTATTAATAATCATTAATAATAATGTATTAAGAAGAATGTATTATGTATTATTAAGTATGTATTACTAATACATCATTAATAATACAGGATGATGGACAAGTCATTTGAAAATTTCTGTAGATGGTGAGCACTAGTCTTGTACTGGAAGTCTGATGCTTACAGGTTGAACAGGAAGGGAAACAGGACATTTCCCTGATGTGTGCCAGTATTTCACACCGCCATTTCTGACACACAGTCCCTCAGCCTTACAAACTGCTGTCTGCTGGTCAGGTAGTCCACAATCCAAGAGATTGCGGGGTCATCAAGATGATGGACTATGATGCACTACAATGAGATTTTGTTTAATGATAGGATAGTTCTATAAAGACTGATTTTCCTTATTTCAGAACTATAGGTTGCCCCAAAAGCTGTAACCAATTCTACCACAAAAGTCTCTGGTTTGGCCTCTGCAAAGAAATGGGCATGTTAAGATCAATGAATATAGGAAAAACATACATCATTTGTCTAAAATGCAGGAACAACTCCTGAAATCTCTAAATCTTTGCATATGTTGCTATAGAGTGAAATCCTCCCATACCATAATGAAATTCAGACTCTGATTTAAGGCAAAAGATACGCTCCGTTTTTAATTATTTGATTCCCTATGTGAACACATCATTTAAGTCCTGTCAAGACAGACAACCTAAGTTACAGTTAATCAATCAGTCAACTTCCATTTTATTCTAATAAATGGAAATTAAAATGGTAAAAAAATAAGAGAAAAAAGCAACCTAAAAGCAAGGAATTATGTGTTATTTTATATTGGTCTTTACTAGATGAACACCACCAAAGACATTTGCTTGAGCAGAGTTGAAAAATATCTCAAGATAAAGAAAATGGGTCTGAATGACTTGGTAAGCTTCACAGTCTGAAATGATATTCAGTCTCAAGAGAAGAAAGAGTGCACTTTTTTTACTTTATTTTAGAAGTATCCGTGATGGTAGGCAGTCTGACTTTCTATACAAGGCAGCTAAATTATAAAGTAAAACATTGGGATCTCAATTCAAACTTCTGAACCTTGAACCCAACTAAAATGCTCAGAGGCCATTTGAAAACAATTGTCCTGTAAAGATAACAATTACACATTTTTATCCCCTTTATATTTACCCATATATTAGGAATGAGCTCACTATAGCAATGACCTATAATATCCAATAAGGATGTTGTTATACTGCCACTGACTTCACTCACATGTAGTGTCAACATTACTCCTTGTCTTTGTTGACACTGTCCCATGAAGCATCAACTTTAAAAAAAATCATGTAAACAGGAAAACATAGCCTATCCTCTATAAACTTTTAGATCTTCCAATATTATCCTTCTCACTCTTGATATGCATTTCAGAATTCTGTTCTTTTACTCCACTTTGGAACTCTTAGTAGCTCGAGAGTTAATGTTAAACTCATTTGACTGGTTCTTAACCATCAAACCATTGCTATTCTTATCAATGACCGACAATTGTATTACATTGCTTTATCTAAGTTACAAATAAAGACACAAAATATTTATCAAATTGTATACAAAATTTCACCCCACAATAACTCCTATCTTTTTATTTTTAATCTCCATTCTGTATGTAATGATGGTTGAGAAAAAATATTAATCTCATGTTTTCATGGAGAACAAAGACAACAAAATCACATACTCTACACGTCAGGTATTCTGGTACATGCTTATATCATTGCAAACATGTTTGTTTTGGATGAAAGATAATTATACAAACAATTTGTATAAAAGTCCTCTTGTGAACAAAAGTGGAAAGTGCTGAAATGAGAATGAGTTTTTTTTTTTTTTTTTTTTTTCTTTTAAAGACGACCCACCTCTTCCCTCAATCATTGGTCAGGAATTCTGCCCAGTAAATGACTGGCTATCATGCTGTTTAATGCGATATCAGTATTGCAGAGCATGGTCTGAGAAATATGTACAAAAACAGATTAAAACTTGAAGGTGCCATATGAAAACATTTTATATTTCTGCATATAAGAGATACTTCAACAAACAAATGTTGAATTCACTGCTACAGTTTGAAAAACACCTGATAAAGAAACCCAGAAGTTCTGGATTTGCAGTTTAATAACCAGTGAATAGGGCAGATCTTACAAGTGGATCATGCAAATAAGAAATTTCATATTTTTTTTTTTCTACGGACCTTTTGATTTTGTTTAGCAGTGGCCTCCATTGACATCTATTGTGTCAGGAATTTGATTATCTCAATTCTCAGTGAAACATTGAGATTAAAAAGTTCTTTATGTCATAATGCCAACATAAGTAACAACTAAAATTATTTTTGAGTCGAATATTCCTCCAAATGTACAACACAAGCTTTCCAGGAGTAATCAGACAAAAAACCAAAAAGTAGAATGTTTTAGATAGTTTATGGATTGCCGGAGTTGCACTGCTGCACTGTACAAGGTGTTTATACAAAGGGAAGCAGAGCTAGATTTTGGCCATGGGACACTGTGGATCAGAAAACCTGTAAAGTGCAGTGTACATAGGAGAATAGAATCATTAGAAAAGAGGGTAGAGCTACTCCCATATCTTTACAGAATATAACTAAACTCCAACTCTGTGCAATGTATGCAAAAATTCTGAATTCTAAAGAACATTAAATACTCAGAATGCAGGGGTTGTCCAACATCATGCTTATTTCCCTAGTGGCACACTGGAATTTACCCTGTGTGCCTGTGCTGTACAGCATGTTGTGTATCCCTGTTGACTCAGAAGGGGGCAGTAGAGGCAGATGAATTACAACAATTAGCTATGTCCCTAAACAATTGTGTAAACTGACACATGGGTAATTAGGTAAATCAGAGTCACAACAGAGCTCAGGCGGAACTTTTAAGTGATATCCTTCTATATAAAAGCGGTCGGGATTGTCCTTCCGTCCCGTGAGTGCTACGCACACGCTACACACACGCCCCATCCATTTTGCAATGCACGATGGGATTTGTAGTTTCGTTTTTCCAGGTAAAAGATGATTTTCTACTCCAGACTGTGTGATATCTTCTTCTTCTTTCTTACTATATAAAAGTGGTCGGGATTGTCCTTCCGTGCCGTGAGTGGAAAGCGTAGCGGTATTCCGCTCATCACAGACTTACTACTTGCAGCTTGCGGTACGAAGCGACATGATGTGAGCAGAGTTCTGGTGCTCCCATCATTCCCTTGCTTTTGTGCGCGATGCGCTGGAAAAATAGACAAAATTATGTCTCTGGAAATAATTAATGTTGATGGAGTACAAATGCCTCACCGTGTAGTAAATATCAGGGGGGTTCAAAAGGGCGACCTCAATATAGAAAAAAAGTTTAAATTTCATCACAAAAATAACAGAAACTACGAGTATTAAAGTAATACCGCTCAAATGCAATATAACCAAATTAATGAGTTTGTATAAAATATCAAATTGATCTACATATTGAATTGCCTTAAGAAGTGGTCAACTTAAAAGTCGGTCGCCTTAAAAGGCGGGTCAGCCTAGTACCTAAGAAAGCTTGTGGGCATGACAGGAATTGAATGTTAAATGCATACCTTGTTCTTCATGTGTTTTAATAAATATGCATTTATATGTGTACCAGTTCTGTATTCAGTAATTAGTATAATCTATAGTTGCACTTTAACTGAGAATTATTCACAACACACTGCACTCAATAAAAAGTGCTATACAAAAAGAAGTTGTATTACATTGTAAATATTAGAAAATGCTAAATTAAAATCATACTACTGTAGCGGAATAAATAACCCAGCTAAGATTCACACCATTGACAGGATGGTCATTTATTTATTTTTTTGGTGGGGATCCCAGGAACACACCCCAGCCGTGGCTCGACTCACACACACTCCCTCACAGAGACAAAAAAGCAACCGGTAATAAGATAGAAAACTGTATTAAACAGTAATAAATGAAATATAGCTATACAACAACAACGATCCCACCCAGTTCCCTTTACAGCGATATACAATAAACGACGACTAACAAAAACCATGTTTGATGAAGTCCATGAAAAACGGCAACTGATGCAATTAAATGATGATGGTAAATAGTCCTACTGGTATTTCCTGAAGATTAGAATGATGGGATCAGGAGCACGCCTTTCTTCAAAGATCGATGCAGAATCCAAATAAGTCCTCACGTAGCAGGCAGACACCAGACAGTCCATACACACACACAGGAGAGAATCCAGGACAAAACAAGAATCCACAGGTAGTAAACAGGAAGGCAAACAAACAGGCAACTCAAGATGTGAACCAACAAAATACTTTTTTTTTCCTCTGTAGATCTGGCCTCCTTTTAAATCTCGTGCCAGCCTCCTTGTCCCCAGCAGCACCTGCACCCTCAACAGTGTACCAATCAGAGCCACTGCAGGGAGTTGAAGTTTCTTTAAGCAGTAGCAGCACTACACTACTGTACTGTGAGGCTGGGATATAATAATGTTTGGTTTAGAGACCACCTAAGCAGGAAGGTGTTGGCAGAATATTTTGTTACACATTTTTATGCATCATTCAGCCTTATCCTAAAAAATACCATATTAAAATTTATTTTTGAATTTCAGTGCTTCGAAATAAAAATATAAGAGAAGACAAAATTTCAAGGTAGGATTGGTTATTCTGTTAAGTTAGAGAACTGACCAAGATTCTGAATACTTTTATACGGCACTGTATTTTTTGCATCCTCATAAAATTCGTTGTACATATTCTACATCCCTGTATAAAGCAGATCCATTTGCCGTTTGAGTAGGAGCATTTATTCACATTTTTCATAACTATGCGCCAATGAAAAATTACTTCTGCAAGAATATTAAAATAGAAATTTTTGCTATTCAAGTCTCATTTTTCTAAATTCTTTTCTGACTTTCCCCACATATTAGATGCTTTGCATATTTTGCTTTGAATACACTTAACACCATCTGATATACCCTTTGGAAACCTTCCCTTACTAGTCTATGTATAGGCTGATCACATCTTCATGTAGTCCTGAATTGGTCTCTACATTTCATTTAACACATATATAACTGCTGAGAGGAAGCATCTACTGCTGCCTGTCAATTAAGTACCTGATGATAGTCTTACAATGGATGCTCATCTGAAGTTACAGATTATTGCTTTTGGAATATAACACACAAAGACAGTGGATGAATCCTTGCAAAACTGGCCCAGGCGTCTATCAAGCGCTATAGTATTTAGTCAGTATTAGGTTTTTCTCAATCAGTTTGATTGCATATGTGGTCTGCTTGTTATGGATCTGTTAAATACAGCTAGGACAAATGGAGCATCCTAAACCAACAAAATACCCAGTCATAACATGTCTGGGAAAATATATTGCAGGTGCAGGAAGAATTACCCAACACCCAAGGTAATAAATATGAAGAATGTAACAGCCCATAGAGGTGAAATCTGTAATCTTTGTGTGTTGTACATGCTACACAGTACTCTAGTTAACGAACATGCCTGTTTAAAATGCAATTAAATTTTCACAAGACTGTTGATGGCACTTTAAACAGGTCAGAGTGACTCTGGTTTAGCACAGCTTTACATTGATGGATGCAAAATTCTAGTGTCCTATAGCTGGACTATGAAAAATGTCTACATCTGTCATCAGAAAGAAACCAGAGCAAAATGACTAAAAGTATAAAACTACACTAGTCAAAGCTGTAACTGGAATTGCTAATCGTTTACTGTATAACAATGTTTTAAAGTGGAAATTGCAGAACAGCCTCCATACACATCATAATAGCTGTGTAGAATCATAAGAAAACCCATCAACACATCTGAAGTTCTTCATCAGACACCAGGAACAAAAATTTGATAATAGTGGCAGAGACATAAGGCAAAGTGATATGTACTTTTATTTTAAAGTATAATATTAATTAAATTACAGTACTGTAGACTACAATTGAAAGCCTGTTGTCTAATCATCAATATATTTTTATTCAAATTGTTGTGTAATAGCTGCAAGCACACAGGATACAAAAATGGATACTAAAAATGGGTGAATTCCATAGGCCATGGAACCGGGGAGACCACATGGGACTACTTTTAGCTCAATATTAGTCATGAGCCAGCAAATTTAACTGAAAATGTATTTGTTTGCATCACAAAAAGAATTAGAAAACTATGCTGTTTAGCAACCAGTTAACTTCACATACTTGAGCCAAAGAGAATGATATTTAATATAAATAAAAACCATTTCTCTCCCTGTATTTTTGTCTCATCTGCAATCTTGGGAAGACACATGTATTTTTTTTGCCTCAACAATTTTTACTATTTCATTGCCACTCTGGATTACAGCTTTTGTTTAATAGAACACCCTTCTTGTTTTATCATGGATTGTCTAGGAGCCATGCTACATTTCAAATAACCACTGTACCCCTATTAATTTTTTAATCTGGAATCTTTTCTGAGAAATTGTCCAACAGGAGTATACAGACATGCTAAATCTTTAAGGAGAAGCTGTGTTTCTTTCCACTACCTGAAAAATGCCTTTATAAATAAAAAAAAAGTTTTAGTGAGTTTCACAATTGTTAAGTTACATGTGAAATACATTTTAGTGCCAATTTTGTAAAACTGCCTGCAAAGGAAAAATTGGGTCTTTTTCTCATTACTTCCTGGCATATTATGTAGTCCTGTACCGATGCAGTGCTTTTTTGGTGCCAAATGCTCACGTTTTCCCCACACTTTACATCACTCTTTTGCTTAACTAACTGTCATTAAAACAGCTGTGCGCTGTTGCAACACAAGTTGGAATTCTCATGTGACTTTGGCAAGCTTACCATTTTTCTAGGCTCCCCTTTAGCTGCCTGTGCAGGAGCTCATTTGCATGATGCAATGCTTGTTATTACATTTTTCCACTCTCACACCTTAAGATGAACACACACACCCTATCTATATAAGCATAGTATCAGGTATTTGTCACTGCCAATAACTGCGTATTACTCCTCTTAAGATCCCGTTCACGTAAGTAGTATTCCACATATGGACTCACTATCTCTCATACTAACAGTGTTTGGGTGTCCCCAAAAAGCTCATACACCTTTTGGCTATATGCCACTTACCAACCAACGGTGTCTTGTTTCTCAAGCATTTGTTCTTCCCATTTGTGGTGCCAACTCTCAGCCTTGATAACCTTGGAGAGCTGAGCAAATGGCAATCTCCCCCTGTACCAGGTGCCCTAATATTTAATTTATAACTGTGATCATTCTAAAGAAGAGTACAGAAATTTAGAAGAGACATGGTGTTTATTAAAGTATAATAATACCGACAAAACATAAAGCAAAGTGTGGATATACTGTATGTAATATTAGAAAACTTACTGAAAATCAGCAATGTCTAGGGTGTTTGCTGTGTTGGGGGGCTTTTTTGATTCAGTGATTACCGTGATACATAGATTAGGTTCTCCAAAGTCCAGATGAGAAGGTCTCTCTTTTTCTTAAGTGTCTTGGTCTTTGATGTCACTTGCTCTCATCGTCACTTCCTGGTGCTTCCAACAGACTTATATGTGTCAAAATCACACATGGGTTTTGGAACACATGCCATTACATGCATATGACTGGCTCTGTCCCAAAGATTTGATCCTGTATGTATCTGTACCATCTTGTAGTACAGTTGTGCTTGAAAGTTTGTGAACCCTATAGAATTTTCTATATTTCTGCATATACTGTATATGACCAAAAACATCATCAGATTTTCACTCAAGTCCTAAAAGTAGATAAAGAGAAACCAGTTAAACAAATGAGACAAAAATATTATACTTGGTCATTTATTTATTAAGGAAGATATCGAATATTACATATTTGTGAGTGGCAAAAGTATGTGAACCTTTGCTTTCAGTATCTGGTGTGACCCCCCTTTGCAGCAATAACTGCAACCAAATGTTTCTGGTAACTTTGATCATTCCTGCACACCGGCTTGGTGGAATTTTAGCCCATTCCTCCGTACAGAACAGCTTCAACTCTGGGATGTTGGTGGGTTTTCTCACATTAACCACTCGCTTCAGGTCCTTCCACAACATTTCAATTGGATTAAGGTCAGGACTTTGACTTGGCCATTCCAAAACATTAACTTAATTCTTCTTTAACCATTCTTTGGTAGAACGACTTGTGATCTTAGCGTTGTTGTCTTGCTGCATGACACACCTTCTCTTGAGATTCAGTTCATGGACAGATGTCCTGACATTTTCCTTTAGAATCCTCTTATGTAATTCAGAATTCATTGTTCCATCAATGAAGGCAAGCCATCCTGGCCCAGATGCAGCAAAACAGGCCCAAACCATGATACTCCCACTACCATGTTTCACAGATGGGATAAGGTTCTTATGCTGTAATGCAGTGTTTTCCTTTCTCCAAACATAACGCTCTTCATTTAAACCAAAAAGTTCTATTTTGGTCTCATCCGTCCACAAAACATTCTTCCAATAGCCTTCTGGTTTGTCCACGTGATCTTTAGCAAACTGTAGACGAGCAGCAATTTTTTTTTGGAGAGCAGTGGCTTTCTCCTTGCAACCCTGCCATGCACACCATTGTTGCTCAGTGTTCTCCTGATGGTGGACTCATGAACATGAACATTAGCCAATGCGAGAGAGGCCTTCAGTTGCTTAGAAGTTACCCTGGGGTCCTTCGTGACCTCGCCGACTATTACATGCCTTGTTCTTGGAGTGATCTTTGTTGGTCGACCACTCCTGAGGAGAGTAACAATGGTCTTGAATTTCCTCCATTTGTACACAATCTGTCTGACTGTGGATTGGTGGAGTCCAAACTCTTTACAGATGGTTTTGTAACCTTTTCCAGCCTGATGAGCATCAACAACTCTTTTTCTGAGGTCCTCAGAAACCTCCTTTGTTCGTGCTATGATACACTTCCACAAACGTGTTGTGAAGAGCAGACTTTGATAGATCCCTGTTCCTTAAATAACACAGGGTGCCCACTCACACCTGATTGTCATCCCATTGATTGAAAACACCTGACTCTAATTTCACCTTCAAACTAACTGCTAATCCTAGAGGTTCACATACTTTTGCCATTCACAAATATGTAATATTCGATCATTTTCCTTAATAAATAAATGACCAAGTATAATATTTTTGTCTCATTTGTTTAACTGGTTTCTCTTTATCTACTTTTAGGACTTGAGTGAAAATCTGATGATGTTTTAGGTCATATTTATGCAGAAATATAGAAAATTCTAAAGGGTTCACAAACGTTCAAGCACAACTGTACCTCTGTTCTTGTCGCCATTAAGTTATAAAATTTTTAAACTGAAAGCACCACAAACTTTTTGGATAACAAAACTGAGGCATTAAAATTATAAACTGCTTTGTCAATTAGTTCATTACGATTCATTTGAGCAAAATTTAAAACTTAATATACAGTAAGTAGTCTGCAGTTTCAAAAATTACTATTTTATTCTCCTGGACAGAATGTCAGCTAATTCTGTTGGTGACTCATCCACAAGCTAATGCAACTTGTCAGTGTCGCTACAATATTTTGTGAGATTATATTTTACATAGCGTATGGAGCGATATTTGGGTACTGGACAAGGAAAGCTGCAGTGTGGTGGTGCTTCTTGGTCCTGTGGGAAAATAGGAATGTCACTGTACTGTGTACACAAAATAATAAATCTAAAATGAACTGATGACACTATATTTTTTATCAAAGCAATACTTTTTTATTTTTATATATTTTTATAACTCCTGTGCCATTATACACCACCACATCAAATACTGCAAGTTCACAATACCAATTAATATACAGTGTTATTTTAAGGAAAAGAGGAAAAATATGTGCTATAACCAAGGCACCACGAAACCAGAGCAAAATGACTAAAAGTATAAGACTACACCAGTCAAAGCTTTAAACTACACTAGTCAAAGCAGAGAATAAAGCAGAACGAAGCACAATTTTTTCTATAACACATGCTGAGTTGCTTTTGTTCAGGAGAAGGTAGAAAGAGAATGATCAAGAACACTGTGTGATAATTTGTAACTTTTACTGTTTTTTCTTGATAGACCAGTGTTCTCCCTAGCATCTTTTAGCCGGTGCTCTGCCCGGCTAATTTAGTGGAGCGCCTGGCTGTCATCTCGCATGACATTGGGAGATGACAGATGCAGATCTAATGATCTGCAGAGATTGCAAGGGACGAGAGGGCAGTTGGGCAAATATTTTAGAAGCAGGATTGCAAGTTTCGAGGGGAGAGACGCGGGACGGGATGTTGCCGATCACTCGGTGCTAAAACTAATAGCAGGGACTAGGCGGAGCGGAGTTCACAAGCAAAGAGTATGGGGAGATGGGCTTTTGAGAAGGGGGTGTAAATGGTAATAGCGGGGGCAAAGCAGCTTAATTACAGTAGCAAGGAGTATGGAGAGGTGGGCAGCTGAGAGGAGGCTGTACATGCTAATAGCGGGAACTGAGCAGCACTTCATAAGCAAAGAGGATGTGGAGGTGGGCGGGCGAGAGGAGGACTAATAAAATAAAAAAATGTAGTGGAACCAGCCTGTCAGATATCAGAAAAAGGGTGTCAGGAAGTGACATCTCTGTTCTCAGTGTCAGTGCAGTCTGTGTAGTGCTGCTTAGCTTATGTCGAGCACAAAGTCGACATTTCCACTTTATTCTCGCCGTTTATCACGAGATTAAAGTCGACATGTAGACTTTATTCTCGTAGTTTGTCATTAAAGTAGAAAATCGTAAACTAAACTTCATCTTAAAATGAATATTTAATTGACTAGAGTTTCTCAAACCCGTCATAAATTATGTAGCGCATGAAATGCTTTTGTCCTGTGGGACTCTGGAGGCAGCCGATAGGTACCAGCAGGCCAAGCGGAATGCGGATTCGGTGGTAGCCGAGGCAAAAACACGGGCGTGAGAGGAGTTTGGGGAGGCCATGGAGAACGACTTTTGAACGGCTTTGAGGAGATTCTGGTCCTTCATGCAGCGTCTCAGGAGAGGGTAGCAGTGCAGTGTCAACACTGTACATGGTGTGCTTCTGACCTCGACTCGGGATGTTGTGGATTGGTGGGGGGAGTAGTTCAAAGACCTCCTCAATCCCACTAACATGCCTTCTAATGAGGAAGCAGAGCTTGGGGACTCTGAGGTGGGCTCCCCCATCTCTGGGACTGAGGTCACTGAGGTGGTTAAAAAACTCCTTGGTGGCAGGGCCCTGGGGGTGGATGAGATGCGCCCAGAGTTCCTCAAGGCTCTGGATGATGTAGGACTGTCTTGGTTGACATGCCTCTGCAACATCGCATGGACATCGGAGACAGTGCCTCTGGCTTGGCAGACCCGGGAAGTGGTCCCCCTCTTTAAGAAGGGGGACCGGAGGGTTTGTTCCAACTACAGAGGGATCACACTCCTCAGCCTCCCAGGAAAAGTCTATTCGGGGGTCCTGGAGAGGACGGTCCGTCAGATAGTCGAACCTCGGATTCAGGAGGAACAGTGTGGTTTTCGTCCTGGTCGCGGAACAGTGGACCAGCTCTACACCCTTAGCAGGGTCCTGGAGGGTGCATGGGAGTTTGCCCAACCAGACTACGTGCGTTTTGTGGACTTGGAAAAGACGTTCGACCGTGTCCCTCAGGGAATCCTGTGGGGGGTGCTCCGGGAGTATGGGGAACCAGACCCCCTGATAAAGGCTGTTCGGTCCCTGTACAACTGGTGTCAGAGCTTGGTCCACATTGCCGGCAGTAAGTCGAACCCGTTTCCAGTGAGAGTTGGACTCCGCCAGGGGTGCCCTTTGTCACCGATTCTATTCCTAACTTTTATGGACAGAATTTCTAGGCGCAGCCATGGCATTGAGGGGGTCCTGTTTGGTGGACTCAGGATTGGGTTACTGCTTTTTGGAGATGATACAAGTGAATACAAGTGGCTGAAATGAGTTTCCTCTGCAGGGTGTCTGGGCTTTCGATTAAAGATAGGGTGAGAAACTCAGTCATCCAGGAGGGGCTCAGAGTAGCGCTGATGCTCCTCCGCATCGAGAGGAGTCAGATGAGGTGGCTCAGGCATCTGATCAGAATGCCTACTGTATGCCTCCCTGGTGAGGTGTTCCGGGCACTTCTAACTGGGAGGAGACCCAGGGGAAGACCCAAGACACGCTGGAGGGACTATGTCTCCCAACTGGCCTGGGAACACCTTGGGATTCCCCCAGAAGAGCTAGAAGAAGTGGCCGGGGAGAGGAAAGTCTGGGCATCTCTGCTCAAGCTGCTGCCCCCGCGACCCGATCTCGGATAAGTGGAAGAGGATGGATGGATGGATGGATGAAATGCTTTGTGTTATCATGTGGAGATTGGTTATGTGGAGAAA
This sequence comes from Polypterus bichir lapradei, assembly GCA_026402145.1. NCBI lineage: Eukaryota > Metazoa > Chordata > Cladistia > Polypteriformes > Polypteridae > Polypterus > Polypterus bichir. Next base: position 31,243,510 of record JANRMT010062793.1, read on the forward strand.
GAAAAAGGAAGGATAGGAATTGGGGTTTTGGTACATCAGACAGAGACAGCACGCATGCAATAAAGAAAGCCCACTCAGAAGAACATCCATTGATTTCTGTGTTCATGTCTCCAACCACCAGATCACAAACCCAACATTTACACAATATTTAAGTTAAACCTTTGCGATACCCATTCATACATCCACTTTTTTGGAGCCTCGTCACACCTGCCATAAAGTTCTCTACACTGAACATACACCTGGGGACCCCTTACTGCGAGGAAGCAGCACTACCGCCACTATACCGTTCATGTTTAATACATGCTTTAATGCATTTCATCATGAAAATGATATCAAGTATTTATCTTAGCATTGTAAATGTTCAGAGAGCAGGAATATCATCAAGTGAATGTATTCTGTGCGGCAATCCCTGCCAGTGCCTCCTCAGTGCAAGATGTAGTCCGTTTAAGAAGCGCATAGTGATTAACAACTCGGTCGGGGAACCCTTAACACAAAGCATTTAATGTACTACATTACCTTATGGCAGGGTTTGAGAAAATCTAGTAAATTAAACATTGATTTTAAGATTAAGTTTAGTTTACGACATTCTACTTTAACGACAAAATAAATTATGAGAACAAAGTGGAAATGTCGAGAATAAAGTCAACATGTCAACTTTATTCTCGACGTATATTTTTTTTTTCTTCACTGTGGCGCTAATACGCTTCTGTAGTTTTGTTAAAGTGACCCATTTGCCATTCCTTTTTTGTTCATATCTTGCCCTGCCGTAATGCAAGGGTGCACTGAATATCCAACAGACTCTCACTTTCCCACTCAAAAGTCTTATTCATAGGTACTTTTAATTTTTTCCAAACGTTTTACCAACATGAGCAAAAGTTTTCAGAAAACAACACTGGCCAGTTATTTCAGAAAAGAGACGCCACTAACTAATGAAGGTGCAGCGTCAACTCCTCATGTGTCAACTTCAGACAAAGACATTGCAGAGGCTGGTCCATCAGGGGAAATCTCACACACTCTACCAATTGATAAATCTAAGCACCGCTTATCTGGCATAAACAAACAATGGTTTAAAGATTTTGATTGGCTAATGGTCAAAGAAAATGGTATGTGGTGTTCATTGTGCATGAAACATTCAAACAAACATCCCCCAAGCAGGGAGTTACCTTGGGTAAACGTGCCATGCACAAGAATTTGAAAAGAAAGCTTGCTGGACCATGAAAAAAGTAAAACGCACACTTAGTCTTCTGCTGACCATTTAGGAAAGTGTGTACTAGAGCAAACTGAAATGGGTCAAATTGAAAGATCTGTATCTGTGTTAAATAACTTACAGAAAGATGCCTTTGTGGGAGCTTTAAGATCCATGTATTGGTTGGCAAAAAATGAGTTGCCACATACAACGTTGTTTGAAAAGCTGTTGGGACACTGTAAAGAAATAGGTTGTTACTTTTTACAACATCTCAATGTTGTTAAAAATGTACATTACACCTCTGAAAGAATAATGCAAGAGATGCTGGATGTCTTAGCATCAGAAATAAAGTCTAACATACTGAAAAATATATACGCTGAAAATTTTTTCAGTATTCTGTGTGATGAAACCACAGACATCTCAGTTGTAAAACAATTAATTATTTACATTAAATATGTTTGCCAGGGCATTAAAGAGGTCAGAATTAGTTTTGTATCAACCCGCAATATGACTGATGGCAAAGCAGAGACTATAACCAACACACTGAGAGAGACTATGGACACTCTAGGCTTGAAAACTGCTAATCTGGTTAGACTAGGGTCAGATGGAATGGCTGTTATGATTGGGAAGCAGAAAGGTGTGGCAAAACTGCTTAGAGATAAAACATCTGGACTCTTGGTCAACTGCCACTGTGTAAACCACTGATTGGCCCTTGCAAGTGCCCAAGCAGCAGCTGCTGCACCTTATTTAACAAAACTGAATGACATCTTAAGGCAGCTGTTCTATTTCTTACAAAATTCTTCAGCTAGGATGGCTGGTTTAATGGAAATTCAAAATATTCTGAACATTCTCCAGATTAAGCTGAAAATGGCTAGTGACACTAGATGGCTGTCTCATGACTCTGCAGTACAGTCACTACGACAGTGTATGAAGAGTATCGTAGCTGCGCTGGAAAGAGAGGCCACATCACAGCTGAAGGATTAAGCAGATGTATTAAAACCTACAATTTTGTTTCCTCTCTGATGATGCTTTCAGACAGATTACCTTTGTTGTCCAACTTATCTAAGGCTTGGCAAAGGCAAGATGTCAATCTTATCGAAATTGAGCCAATTTTGCTCACCACAAAATTGTCCATCAAGGAGTTCAAAGACTTTATCGTTGTCCGGCAGAAGAATGGTCAGATCTCCGCATTGTTTATACAGAGAGTGATGTAATGTCATTCAAAACTACAATATACGATAAATACCTAGAGACAGTTGTCAAGCACTTAGATGCAAGATTCCCTGACATGCCAAATATTTCCAGCTTTTTAAAAGTTTTCAATGCAGAAACTCACGATTCAAGTGAGTCTGCTGAAATTCTTTTCGATCATTACTCTAAAAATGGTAGACCTCCAATTTTAAAATATGAAAGTAGCAGGGAAGAATGGACAGTTGCGTCAAAAATGATCAGAAGTCAATCATACAAAGACTTCAGTCCAAAACAGATTTTACTAAAAATGGCAACGACATCAGCGCTCAAAGAGTCGTTTCCTAAATTTAGCCAAACTAGCTCATATTGGGCTAGTGATCCCAGTGAGCACAGCTGAATGTGAAAGGGGGTATTCTGCCCTTAAAAGGATCAAGACATGTTTGAGAAATCGCATACATCAAAGCATGCTAAATAATCTCATGCTGATCTCCTTGGAGGGCCTAGATCCTGGGGACTTTGATTATGGGAAAGCTGCAGACAACTAGGTCTCTAGGAAGAAAAGAAGAATACAGGGGGTCCTCGGGTTACAACGTCACGACATACGATGTTTCGAGTTTACGACGCTCATTCCCATAAAAACTTAAAATAAAAAATTGAGACGCAAGTGTTTCGGAATACGCTGTTAGCATTGTACTTACAGACTTACGGGGGTGAACTAGTTTGGTTGCGGGTGGCAAAAGTATGTGGCATATGAGTGAGGGAGTTTGCGAACTACAGTAGTTTTGTTGCATGCTGTGAAAGTAAAAGTAAAAGTATGCGGTGTATGAGTGAGGGAGTCGAACTTACAACGCTCATTCCCATAAAAACTTTAAAAAAATTGAGACGAGTGTTTCGGCTTATGCCATTAGTGTCGTACTTACAGACTACGTGGGCAAACTAGTTTGGTTATGCGCAGTGGACGGATACGGAGTAACACAGCAAGGGAGTTGGCGAACTCGTTTGGTTGCACGCGGAGGAAGTGTTCTATTTGTGTTGCTTTGTTTGCCAACTTTTTGGCCCTTATCATGGCTCCTAAACGAAAGTCAGAGTCTTCAGATGGTAGTGTTTCGAAGAAGAGGAAACTAATCACGATGGAAGTGAAATTAGACATTGTAAAGAGATCAGAAGGAATAAAGGTAAGGAGTTTATTTTTACACTCATTTTTTGTCATTTTTTCTGTTACTACAGTACAGTGTACAGTACAGTATATTTATGTCCTTTTCCTGTGGCTTAGTTGTGTTTTTATGTTCTAGATTATAATTTTGCAAATGTGTTAGGATAGGTAAGTGACTTAGGCTAGGGTGTGTTTCGACTTACACCAAAATTCGGGTTACATCACTGTTGTAGGAACGGAACTGTGTCGTAACCTGAGGACCCCCTGTAAGTATTTAACTGAAGACACCTTCTGCATATGCAAGTTGGTTTTGAAGAATATTTTTAAATTTTTCTTCATTAGGTTTCCCATACTTTTTTTCATTGTTTTCACTTTTCTTTCCGACAGCGACAATACTTGTGCCTCTTGGTTTATGTCATAACAATTGTTATTTAAAATTTTTGTTAGGGTTGCAGGATCCTGAATTGGATACTTCTTAAATTTAATAAAAATATTCTGGCACAAGTGTCAAACCTTAAAAAAGGAAGTCATATGGAGCACTGGAAAATAATTAATAATAATTAACTAATAAAAATAGTGCACATTTAAATTTTCCCCACCACCAAATTTCCCCGTCCCGCCCGGCTACTTTTTCATGTCACCCGGCTAGAAAACATTTCTGAGGAGAACGCTGTAGAAATTAATACAAATTCATTTTAAGATGATGCCGATCTAAATTTAGATTCTGGTGCCAATATGGCATGTGATTTATAGCAAATTTAAATTAATCACTTTGAATCATCTTAATAACATTACCTAACACCACAATGTGTGTCAAGCCTCAATCTCGGTGACACCAGTCCCATCCTATTGTAAACACCTTCCAAGATCCATTGCATGTCCTACCTATGAAAAGGTAAATCTAAAATCAAGCATCTTGCACTTTGTCCACAGCTTCTGACAGCAATTTTTCTTTACTGTCATGTGCTTGTTCACCTTTAAGGACGTGAACTCTGATAGAAGTGGTTGACTTTTGCACTTGTGCAAAACTTTATCAGAAATATTGTAGATAACACACAACCAAAGAGGCTGAATAGAAAGATGGGACAATCTGTGCATTTACATGCACACAGAGAACCAGGATAAGGTGAGTAACAAGTTTAAAGCAGAAACATGTTTCTTAAAAACCTTCATTTACATGTGCAACTCCCCTTACAAAGTTCACCTTTGGCAAAACAGTCGTACTATTAAATTTCACAAAACAAGAGTCAAACATGATCATTGTCTGCAGTGAATCCTAAAAAAAAAAAAAAAAGCATGGAGCTTGTGTTTCACAAGCAGTGTGGGAAACTATTTTTAAAAGTGACTTTGTTAAATTACTCATTACTTACAAGTAAAAGTAACTAAATATGTAATGTTTCCATGCTTTTGTATGGAATGTTACACATTTAAATGGCTAGCATTTATTACTAAATTCTAAGTCCATTTGTGAATGTTCATGAAACTGCACAAGTTTGAAAATTTTGTGTTTCATAAATATATTTAGTCCTTCATGTGCTGGGAAGTGAATACCTTGCATTCCCGTTACTTTAAATGCACTACTACTCCTGAAATTGTGCTTCTGTCTGCTAACCTGGTTTTCTCAGAGACCAATAACCCAGTTTCTCTAACCAGAATAAAGGTTTATATCCATTTTAGAAACCCAGTTCCTGTGACTAACAAAGTTATTAAAGAGCATGTAAATGCACTGAGGGTTGATCAGCCAAGCTTTATAATGAATAATGTCTTCCATAGTAAGTATTGACCTTAAGGTGCTCCTGGGTAAATTGAGAACACATTGAACATCAGCTTAGGTTCACATGTAGCTGGCATATTATCAAACCAAGAAGAAACCGAGTGCAACTCGGTACATTGATTCAGGTACGCTAGGTATAGTCGAAGGATGGGTGTTCATCAGAGCACAAAGGAAACAAAAACTTAACACAAAAAAAAAAATAAATAAAAAACAATAACCCGGAACAACATGTGACTTGAAATATTGAATGAAACTTCACAGGCCTGGAAATAATGATGTGAAACTGATAATGCATCTTCATTATTTATAAAATACAGCAGCTATTTTCATACTGCTTACCATTTTAGTGTGCTTTCCAAAGCAACCACCTAGACAACATACCGTAAGTGGTGTGCAGTAGCAATATGGAATGTTAGCAGGAATTAAAATTGACAAGGCTTCTTAAGTCAGAATTAAATACTGAGACTCTAGATACAAACATTCTGGCATTGAATCAAAGTAAAAATCAATGGACACAGAAAAAGAAGAGAGCAAACAAAAGCATAAAAACAACCACAACAACAAAAATTTAAAACACACATCTCTACCGTGGATATAGAAAGAAAACACAACTCATTACTAAATAAATAATTTCAACAATACATATTAATAATAAGAATATAGGCAGCATCTTAAAACAAAGTTGGATACAGGATTTTTTACCTAGATATTTCAATAGTGAATGGAGCTCGGCCATTGATACAAAAAAGTACATTTTTCATTAACAGATAACCAGATTATGAACCAAATTATGAAAAATGTCATTAAGTGCCATCATATTATGAGAGAGGGCGGCACGGTGGTGCAGTGGTAGCGCTGCTGCCTCGTAGTTAGGAGACCCGGGTTCACTTCCCAGGTCCTCCCTGCGTGGAGTTTGCATGTTCTCCCCGTGTCTGCGTGGGTTTCCTCCAGGCGCTCCGGTTTCCTCCCACAGTCCAAAGACATGCAGGTTAGGTGGATTGGAGATTCTAAATTGGCCCTAGTGTGTGCTTGGTGTTCGTGTGTGTCCTGCGGTGGGTTGGCACCCTGCCCAGGATTGGTTCCTGCCTTGTGCCCTGTGTTGGCTGGGATTGGCTCCAGCAGACCCCTGTGACCCTGTGTTCGGATTCAGCGGGTTGGGAAATGGATGGATGGATGGATATTGTGAGAGAATCTTTGTTTATTTGTCTGTTTTTGGATTTGATTACATAAAATATTCAACCAGCATTATTAAAAATAACATCAGATGGGACAACATTGTTATGAAAAAATATTTTGTTATACTGTAGATTCATTTGCTTGCTTGCCATTTTATATTAGTTCACTGGCAGAATCCTGACCTATCCTACATAAGGCATTATTTTCCCATAAAGCTATTTCATTTCAATTGGTAGGGAAAATCATTATTGCCTCTATACAGTGCACTTGTAAGGTTTTTTAGGATTTTGTAAAAATTTACAAATGCTGTTCTAAAATAAAAAATTGGACCTCTGTTAACCTTCTTCATATCTCAATATAGACAAGGGGCTAATTCATATTGGTTGTCTAATGACAAAGATCTCCAAGTTGGGTAAGGGACTGGTGCCAAGATTGATATGAAACATAACTCTATGAGATTTGGTACTGATTGTGTCCTTGATCTGTCTTGTTCACTGTAACTTTCAAAATAAAGTAACAAAAAAAAAATCCCTAAAAAGTGTTTACCTATAAGCAGTTTTTTGCTAATTTTTATAATTTCAGGAGAATGTGTATTTAGCATTCCTGATTGTATCAGACACCACGGGCCATTAAACAGCATGAGACCACAACATGAACTGCAAAATGGATGGAGAAATCATTTGGCAGCCAAGCATTTTCCCTGCCGTCAAAGTGTCTGCTTTGCAACAAAAAGGCATGATTTGCTGACTGTGTACAATTATAAGCAACTTTGCAATAACGGAGGCCAAACCAAATTAGCTTTTCATGCATTCTGACACCGGGCATACTATTTGTGCCAATCTTAATAAAAATCTAGTGCTTTCAAGTAAATAAATATGGTAACATTTTCAGAACACCTTAATCCAATTCACGGTCACATAAGGCAAGAGCCAAACTTAACAGCACTAAATAGGAACAGTTCCTGGGCAGGGCCCAAGTCTACTGCAAGACACACTCACATTTGGGTGAATTTTTAATTGATCATTTGTTGAACCTCCACTTCTTTGGTAATGTGGGCAGTAAACTACAGTTCACAACTTCAAAAACAATAAGATAAACAAAACTTGCTCCAAAAACTAATTATGTCGAATAAATAGATTAAAAACAAACACATGCAGTAAAAGGGATGACATAGTGATTAGTGATGCTACTGCTTCACTGCCCTAGAATTCTTCTTGGCCTATGTTGGTGTGAATATTGCGTATTTTTCCTAACTATATATTTATGTATGTATATATATATATATATATATATATATATATACATACATATACACACACACACACACACATACAGTGCATCCGGAAAGTATTTACAGCGCATCACTTTTTCCACATTTTGTTATGATACAGCCTTATTCCAAAATTGATTAAATTCATTTTTTCCTCAGAATTCTACACACATCACCTCATAATGACAATGTGAAAAAAGTTTACTTGAGATTTTTGCATATTTATTAAAAATAAAAAAATTGAGAAAGCACATGTACATAAGTATTCACAGCCTTTGCCATGAAGCTCAAAATTGAGCTCAGGTGCATCCTGTTTTCCCTGATCATCCTTGAGATGTTTCTGCAGCTTAATTGATAGATAGATAGATAGATAGATAGATACTTTATTAATCCCAAGGGAAAATTCACATAATCCAGCAGCAGTATACTGATACAAAAACCAATATTAAAGAGTAATAAAAAATGCATGTCAAAACAGACAATAACTTTGAGCAATGTTAGCATTTACTCCCCCGGGTGGAATTGAAGAGTCGCATAGTGTGGGGGAGGAACGATCTCCTCAGTCTGTCAATGGAGCAAGACAGTGACAAGTCTGTCACTGAAGCTACTCCTCTGCCTGGAGATGACACCATTAAGTGGATGCAGTGGATTCTTCATGATTGACAGGAGTTTGCTTAGTGCCGTCGCTCTGCTACAGATGTTAAACTGTCCAACTTTACTCCTACAATAGAGCCTGCCTTCTTAACAAGTTTGTCCAGGCATGAGACATCCTTCATCTTTATGCTGCCTCCCCAGCACACCACCGCGTAGAAGAGGGCACTCGCCACAACTGTCTGGTAAAATACCTGCAGCATCTTATTGCAGATGTTGAAGGACGCCAACCTTCTAAGAAAGTATGGGTGGCTCTGTCCTTTCTTACACAGAGCATCACTATTGGCAGTTCAGTCCAATTTATCATCTAGCTGCCCTCCCAGATATTTCTAGGTCTGTACCCTCTGCACACAGTCACCTCCGATGATCACAGGGTCCATGAGGGGCCTGGGCCTCCTAAAATCCACCACCAGTTCCTTGGTCTTGCTGGTGTTCAGGTGTAAGTGGTTTTAGTCGCACCATTTAACAAAGTCTTTGATTAGCTTCCTGTACTCTTCCTCCTGCCGACTCCTGATGCAGCCCACAATAGCAGTGTCATCAGCGAACTTTTGCACGTGGCAGGACTCCGAATCGTATTGGAAGTCTGATGTATATAAGCTGAACAGGACCGGATAAAGTACAGTACCCTGCGGCGTACCTGTGTTGCTGACCACAATGTCAGACCTGCAGTTCCCAAGATGAACATATTGAGGTCTGTCTGTAAGATAGTCCATGATCCATGCCACCAGGTGTGAGTCTACTCCCATCTCAGTCAGCTTGTCCCTAAGGAGCAGAGGTTGGATGGTGTTGAAGGTGCTAGAGAAGTCCAAAAACATAATTCTTACAGCACCACTGCATCTGTCCAGGTGGGAGAGGGATCAGTGTAGCATATAGATGATGGCATCCTCCGCTCCCACCTTCTCCTGGTATGCGAACTGCAGGGGGTCGAGGGCGTGGCGGACCCGTGGCCTCAGGTGGTGAAGCAGCCGCTCCATGGTCTTCATCAGATGTGACGTCAGAGCAACAGGCCGGAAGTCATTCAGCTCACTAGGACGTGATACCTTTGGGACTGGGGTGATACAAGATGTTTTCCAAAGCCTCGGGACTCTCCCCTGTTCCGGGCTCAGGTTGAAGATGCGCTGTAGAGGACTCCCCAGTTCCAACGCACAGGCCTTCAGCAGTCGTGGTGATACACCATCTGGACCCACTGCTTTGCTGGCACGAAGTCTCCTCAGCTATTTGCTCACCTATGCTGCTGTAATTGTGAGTGGGGATGTCTCACCTATGCTGGTATCAGCAGAAGGATGGTTGTAGGATGCAGTACTCCGAGGGGAGAGTGGGTTAGGGTGGTCAAACCTATTAAAGAAGTTGTTCATTTAGTTTGCTCTCTCCACGTCTCTCTTGATGGTGGCACCCTGCTTCAAGCTGCAGCCAGTGATAATCTTCATCCCATCCCACACTTCCTTCATGCCGTTATTCTGCAACTTCTGCTCCAGCTTTCTCCTGTACTGCTCTTTCGCCACCCCAAGCTGGACTCGGAGTTCCTTCTGCATGTGCTTGAGCACATGCTGATCACCGTCTTTAAAAGCCCTTTTCTTCTGGTTCAAAAGGCCTTTGATGTCACTTGTAATCCATGGTTTGTTGTTAGCATAGCAGCGTAGCGTACTGTTCTTACTGGAACTACAATGTCCATACAGAAGTTGATGTAATTAGTTGTGCAGTCAACAGCATCTTCAATGTTCTCACTATGTGACCCCAGCAGTATATCCCAGTCTGTAGTTCCAAAGCAGTCTCTCAGAGCCTGCTATGCCTCAGGGGACCAATTCCTGAATGATCGTGTGGTTGTAGGTAGCGCCCTCACTCTTGGTTTGTAGTGAGGCTGAAGCAGAGCCAGGTTATGATCTGCTTTCCCAAGCGCAGGCAGCGGGGTGGCGCTGTATGCGTCTTTAACGTTTGCATACAGTAGGTCGATAGTCCTATTTCCCCGGGTGTTACAGTCCACATACTGGAAGAAGGCAGGTAATGTTTTATCCAGCGTTACATGGTTAAAGTCAAACATTGGGGTCCACCTGTGGTAAATTCAGTTGATTGAACATGATTTGGAAAGGCACACACCTGTCTATATAAGGTCCCACAGTTGACAGTTCATGTCAGAGCACAAACCAAGCATGAAGTCAAAGGACTTGCCTGTAGACCTCCGAGACAGGATTGTCTCGAGTCACAAATCTGGGGAAGGTTACAGAAAAATTTCTGCTGCTTTGAAAGTTCCAATGAGCACAGTGGACTCCATCATCCATAAGTGGAAGAAGTTCAAACCAACCAGGACTCTTCCTAGAGGTGGCCGGCCACCTAAACTGAGCGATCGGGGGAGAAGGGCCTTAATCAGGGAGGTGACCAAGAACCCAATGGTCACTCTGTCAGAGCTCCAGAGGTCCTCTGTGGAGAGAGGAGAACCTTCCAGAAGGACAACCATCTCTGCAGCAATCCACCAATCAGGCCTGTATGGTAGAGCGGCCAGACGGAATCCACTCCTTAGTAAAAGGCACATGGCAGCCCGCCTGGAGTTTGCCAAAAGGCACCTGAAGGACTCTTGGACCATGAGAAACAAAATTCTCTGGTCTGATGAGACAAAGATTGAACTCTTAGGTGTGAATGCCAGGCGTCACGTTTGGAGGAAACCAGGCACCGCTCATCAGGCCAATACCATCCCTACAGTGAAGCATGGTGGTGGTAGCATCATGCTGTGGGGATGTTTTTCAGCGGCAGGAACTGGGAGACTAGTCAGGATAAAGGGAAAGATGACTGCAGCAATGTACAGAGACATCCTGGATGAAAACCTGCTCCAGAGCGCTCTTGACCTCAGACTGGGGCGACGGTTCATCTTTCAGCGGGACAACAACCCTAAGCACACAGCCAAGATATCAAAGGAGTGGCTTCAGGACAACTCTGTGAATGTCCTTGAGTGGCCCAGCCAGAGCCCAGACTTGAATCCGATTGAACATCTCTGGAGAGATCTTAAAATGGCTGTGCAGTAACGCTTCCCATCCAACCTGATGGCGCTTGAGAGGTGCTGCAAAGAGGAATGGGCGAAACTGGCCAAGGATAGGTGTGCCAAGCTTGTGGCATCATATTCAAAAAGACTTGAGGCTGTAATTGCTGCCAAAGGTGCATCGACAAATTATTGAGCAAAGGCTGTGAATACTTATGTACATGTGATTTCTCAGTTTTTTTATTTTTAATAAATTTGCAAAAACCTCAAGTAATCTTTTTTTCACGTTGTCATTATGGGGTGTTGTGTGTAGAATTCTGAGGAAAAAAATGAATTTAATCCATTTTGGAATAAGGCTGTAACATAACAAAATGTGGAAAAAGTGATGTGCTGCGCATACTTTCTGGATGCACTGTATATATATATATATATATATATATATATATATATATATATTATATATACACCTGTATATGTTGTGACAGATTGGGGGCAGTATCGCTCCCTTGAACCCCTGTCCAATACACCAGACACCAGATAAAAGTCCAAAAGTTGACTTTATTTAAGTGCCACAGTGCACAAAGCACCCTCTCCTCCATTATATTCATAAACAAATCACAATATTAACAATAAACCAATCCTCCACTCCCAGACGCGTTTTCCACCCTTCCACCCAGCTCAGCTCTCCGTCTGGTAGCTCCCACAATCCTTTTATTGTCCCTGACCTGGGTCAGATAAAAAGTCCTTTTTCTTCACCACGGAAGCACATCATTCCCCTTGTCCATGTGACTCGGACATACTTTTGGGGCGTAGGGTAAATAAACACTGTTCCTCCCTGCAGCGTCTCCTAGAGGCCCCCATGGTATCCAGCAGGGCTGTATATAAAAACTCCAATGTCCATGATGCCCTGCTGGTCTTCGGGGAACCTCCATACTGCAGGGAGGGCTCCACCTGGCTGCTTGGGGGTATTGGCCAGGATGAACGGCCGGCCATACACCACAATGTATATATATTAGGGGTGTGAGATATTGTATATAAAAAAATAAAAAATAAAAAATCAATCAATATTTTTTGGGACTTTGACGATAACGATAATTCCAAGATAATGTAATGTATTATTTGAAATTATATTGAATTATATTTTTGTCATCTATAGCTTTACTTATCAGGTCTTTTTGTATTTTTAAACGTCATAATAAATAAGATCAATTTAACCTAAACTGCATTTTATAAAGGAACCCCAAATTACTCACCAATCGCAATATGAAGCCTATGCCCAAAACAAGGTAGCCTCTTCCATTTATTAATCTGTAGTGCACTGACAACGTTAGCCCCGCTGTCTGTTGTCATGCAAACCATGTGGTCTTTTAGCAGTGACCATGATGCCAGCACATCTTTCAAACCTTGCGCAATGATGTCACCAGTGTGATCTTGAGGGAAGTAGGATGTTTGCAAACAGAAGCTTTGCAGTTGCCAGTTTTCATCAATGAAATGCACCATCAGGGAGAGGTATGGCTCGGATGTTCAGCTTGACCATAAATCCGTTATTGTGGCAAAATGTGAAACCTTTTGCAGTTTATGCATCAGAGTTTGGCAACATGAATCATACAACTTAGGCAGAGCTGTTTGACTGAAATATTTTCGGCCAGGCAGTGTGTACCTTGGGTCTAAAGTATTCAAAAGTTGTTTAAAATCATCTCTCTCAACTACTTGAATTGGCACCATATCTTTTGCGATGTAATTGGTGACGGCGTTTGTTATGTCATGCCATCTGTTGCTTTTCTTGTCGTAAGGCACTTTTTTGCAGAATGATTCCGCTAAAGTTTGCCGAGTGTGTTTTTGTGCTTGTACCTTGGTTACTTTAGACTTGTGCTGGACAGTTGACTCCTTAAGCTTTTCGTATTCTTCGTATTCTGTGTGGTGGTTAGTTCGCAAATGGTGAAACAAGTTTGTTGTCGAGCTGTCTTTAACGGCAACCAATTTACCACATAGTTTGCAGATTGCCGTCTTTTGAGCAACATCAGTCTTTTCAAAACCAAACCACTGACATGCGAGTGAGAATGAATCATGTCTGGCAATTAACTCTGACGATGTAGATGGTGAGGCTGTTTTATCATCTGGCCCAGTTTGTTCTCTCATTTTGAGGCAGGGAGCGACGCTAACTTGCGGCTTGCTGGACGTGCATCCCTACGCAAGTCGCTTTGCTCACGCGCAGTGGTCTATACTGTTGCATTAGTGAATGAACTCTGCGTTTCTTTTTTTTGCAAAGCGAGTCACATGCTCGATAATTTAATCTCACACATTGTTAAAACAGCAATTAAGATATAATCGTAAACGATCTATATCGCACACGCCTAATATTTATTTATATATATATATATATATATATATATATATA